>PVJI01004851.1:0-103389 GCA_004026765.1 Micronycteris hirsuta
GGGGGTAAGGGGGAGGGGGGAGTGAAGGGGGGAAATAGGGCAACTGTAACAGCATAATCAATAAAATATAGTTAAAAAATAAAAAAAAAATAAAAAAAAAAATCATTGATTTGATTCTCAGCTTCATCCACTCAACTGTTGTTTCTGTGTAAATTGTTCTTTATTTTAATTAGTGTACCCTTTGTTTCTGTCTGGATCCTTTTTATGCTGTCAAGGTCCTCATTAAGTTCCTTGAACATCCTTATAAGCAGTATTTTGAACTCTGCATCTGATAGATTGCTTTTCTCCATTTTGTTTTCTGTATTTTTGATCTGTTCTTTCATTTGGGCTATGTTTCTTTGTCTCCTTATTTTGGCAACCTCCCTGTGTTTGTTTCTGTGTATTAGATAGAGCTGTTATGATTCCGTGTCTTGGTGGCATGGTCTAATGTGGTAGGTGTCCTGTGGGGTCCAGTGCCACAGCTTCTCCTAACACCCGAGCTGGGTGTTCAAGGTGAGCCCTTTGTGTGGGCTGAGTACACCCTCCTCTTTCAGTTGAGTCTTGGTTGCTGTAGGCAAGTAAATGGGAGGTATTTACCTAGGCCAGTCAGCTATAAGGTCTGGCAGTGATCACTGACCACCAACCTCTGCCCTCCATGGAGGATCAGCTGTGCAGGGGCAGGGTGGAGGTGCTCCAAAGTGGCCTGTAGCTGCCTACTGGATGCGCAGGCTCTGAAGTCTCTGGCAGTGCAGGCCAAGGTCAGCCCTGACCTGTGTTTTGCCCAAGGCCATCCCACATGAGCTTCAAAGCAATCTGCAGATGGCTGCTACTTGTGCTGGGCTTGGAGGCTCCCAGACAAAGCCAAGCTGTGAACCTAGGCTGGCTGCTGCTAGTGCTGGACTTGGGGTCACTTAGCAAAAGGGACAGAGGCTGGGGGCTTGCTGAGGCTGGCTGTTGCTTGCTTGAGAGAATTTAGGAAGTTGTGAAGCATGAGCCAAGACCAGCTATTCACATGGAAAAGCCTCTGTAACAGCTTGGGTGGACCTGTAAGTGGGGTGGGACAGAGCCTCAGGACATCTCCAGGGTGAAGCAGACAGTGTTAGCCAGGTTGATGGAGTCTCAGATATGGCACCCACCTGCCAGTTCTGCAGCTCTGTAGGTTGAGGGTTCAGAAAAGGAAGAATGGCCTCCCACTGACTTTGTGTCGGAGAAAGTTGTTCCCCAGCTCTTGCCTTGATGCCAGACACTTTGGTTCCTCCCCTTATGCCACTGGTACCTTTCAAGCTGCTACTCTGGTGCCAGGGTTCAGAGGGAGTAAGTCTGAGTAAGTCCACCTGTGGATTCTTTAAGAGGATCGGCTTGGGATTCCAGAAGCTTCTTCCACCAACTCAATCCCCACTGGTTTTTGTAACCAGAAGTTATGGAGACTTATCTTCCTGGCACTGGAACCCTGGACCGTGGGGTCTGGTGTGGGACTGGGACCCCTCCCTCTCAAGATATCTCTCCCGAATTTTTATCCACTATACATGGGTGTGGGACCAGCCCATTCCGAATCTCCACATGTCCACCCCTCCTACCAGTCTATGTGGATGTGGTTTCTTTAGTTCTGTAGTTGTTGGACTTCCTTTCAACTTGATTTCTGATGGTTCTGAGTGATGGGTGTTCTATAGTTTAGTTGTAATTTTGATGTGCTTTTGCGATAAGGCAAGCCGTGTTTACCTACACCTCAATCTTGACCAGAAGTCCTGGGCTGTGATTTCATTAAGGATCTTGAGATTATTACAGGGTGGCCCTTAAATGCACTCACAGATATCTTTATAAGATAAAGGTAGAGGCAGATTTGATACACAGCAGATAAGATATGAAGACTGAGCAGGGAGAAATTTGAAGATGCTGGAGTAATGCAGCCACAAGCCAAGGTATTCCAAGTACCTGAAAGAGTCAAGAAATGGGCCCTGACCCATGCGGCTCAGTCCACAGGGTGTGGTTCGGCAAAGAGAACGGTCGCCAGCTTGATTCTGAGTCAGGGCACGCGTCTGTGTTGTGGGTTGGGTCACCTGTCAGGCACGTGGGAGAAGCAACCGATCGATGTTTCTCTCTCACATTGATGATTCTCTCCCCGTTTCTATCTCCCTTTCTCTCTCTAAAATTAAATAAATAAAATCTTTCAAAAAGAAAAAATAATGAGTTTTCCCCTAGAACCTCCAGACAGAGCATGGCCATGCCTACACTTTGATTTCATCCCAGTGAAACTAGACATCTGGCCTCCAGAACTGTGAGAGAATAAATTTATGGGTTTTTTTAAGCCACCAAGTTTGTGGGAAATTGTTACAGCAACCCCAGGAAAATAATTCAGGGGCTATTAGAAATAAAGCTGCTGTATAAACCTCTGTGTACAAGTTTATGTGTGGATACATTGTTCATTTTTCTTGGATAAATAGAAGTGAGATTATTGGGATGTACTCATACGTTTACATTTACAGAAACCTGACTGGTTTTAAAGTGGCAGTACCATTTTGCATTCCCTTCAGCAATGGGTGAGAGTTCTTGCTCCCACATCCCTGCTAAACCTTGGTATTATCATTCTTTTTAACTTTAGCCATTCTAGTATGAGCATAGTGATAGCTCATTGTGGTTTTAATTTATATATCTCTGATGACTCATGATGACGATCATTTTTTCATGTGCTTTTTTATCAGTCATATATCTTCTTTGGTGAAGTGTTTATTCAAATCTTTTATCTACTTTTTACTCAGTGTTTGCCTTCTTATTAAGGTATAAGACTTTTGATGTAACAGATCAGTCTGCCAATCATCTCTCCCAACCTGTAATATGTATTTCAAATTCTTCGGTGCCTTTCAAATAGCAAGAATTTTTTTTTATGAAGTTTGATTTAATTTTTTTCTTTTATACTTTTTACTAAGAAATCTGCCTAACCTAACATCACTAGGATTTTCTTCTCTGTTTCCTTTTAGAAGCTTTATATTTTTCACTCTTTTATTTAGGTCTATGATGTTTTTTATGGTGTGAGGTAAGGAGCAGGGTTCACATATTTACATGTGAATATCAATTTTTCTAGTCCCATGTATTGAAAAAAGCATCTCTATTGAATTACCTTGGCACCTTTGTAGAAAATCAATGGACCATATATTTTCCATTGCTCTCTGTGTGTCTATCTTCACACCAATACCATAGTGTCTTGATTACTGTAGCCTTACAGTGATGAAATCAGATCATGTAAGTCCTATAACTTTGTCCTATTTTATAAGATTGTTGTAGGTATTCTAAATCTTTTGCATTTCCATATAAATTTTAGAGTCAGCTTGTCAATTTCTACCCCTCCATTCTCCCACCCAAAAAAAGCCTGCTCAGATTTTGATCTGGGTTGTTTTGAATCTATAAATAATTTAGAGGACAATTAAAATATTAACAGTAAGTCCTCCAATTCATGAACATGGTATATCTCTCTTGTTATTTCAGTTGCATTTAACTTCTCAGCAAGTTTTGTAATTTTCAGTGTACATGCCTTGCACATAATTTGTTATACTTATCCTTTATTATTTTAAGGTTTTAATGCTCCAACTGTTTTTTTTTTGAGATTTTATTTATTTATTTTTAGGGGGGGAGGGAAAAAGAGAGAGAGAGAAACATCAATGTGTGGTTGCCTCTTGTGCACCTCCTACTAGGCACCTGGCCCACAACCCAGGCATGTGCCCTGACTGGGAATTGAAACAGCGACCCTTTGGTTCACAGGCCAGCACTCAGTCCACTGAGCCACACCAGCCAGGGCACAACTGGTGTTTTTAATTTGAATTTCTAATTGTTTATTGCTGTCTTCTTTTTTTTTTTAGAAATCAATCTTTGTAGTGTTTCGTAATGTCTCTCATGCTTAACGTTTCATGAATTCTTTATTATCACTGCTTCAGATTTTCTTATTTTCTTATTTTACCTTTTATACAAATATACACCTTGGTTTGTTTAATAAGGCAATTGAGTTTCCATTTCCTAACTCATTGTTTTGCTTTTGTCTTTAGAAATTTTTTCTTTTACTTTTATTCGATTTGTTTCATTACTCGTCTGTAATTTTTTTTTTACTTAACTGTTGTTTGCACTCGCTTTTAATCTCTCCTATTTTATTATTGCTATGGCTTTGTACTGTGACCATTTAGCTAAGCTGAAGGAAGTGCATTCCATAGAATTCCCTTCCTTAGGTGGTTGTGGGTTAAAATGGGCCTCAAGAGAAACGCATATGAGATTTGGGTGGCAGGAGTGAAGGAGCAATAATTTTTTAAAATCAAAGATCCGTGTAGACACAGGGACTATTGCAGTTTACAAATGTGACATAATTGCTAACTGACCTTGGTGTGGGCAGCAGCCAGCCCCTCAGCTCCACTGACCTCAGAATTCTGGTCCTGCTGCAGTTACAGTTGCCACCAGCGAATTAAGGTGGTGGGAGAAAGACACGTCTTCTGTTTGTGCTGGTGGGTTCCAGGTTGCGCTTACTCTTTCCTACTTCACATCCATCTCCCTTTCTGACGTAACCTAATCTGAGGATTATCATTGGAATAACCAGAGGTTTGGGGTCTAGGTTAATTCTATAAATCCTTTTCACTTTGGTTAGCTGTCTCAAGACTTTTTTCTCATTTTATTAAATTTCAAATTATGTTGATAGCAATTTGTACATTAAGTTTTACAGTTTTATTGCTTGCCACCATGTCTTTTATAGCACATCTTCCATATTGGAATTATTTTGATCCATTTCTCAGTTATATTTCTTCCAGTGATTTTTTAGAAGGGGTATGTTTTCTGAATCCTGGCCTATCTAAGAATACTCGGTTGCCTTCCATATGAATAAAAATTAGGATGGGCAAGTGAACAGCTGTTGCTGCCGTCCCAGCACCCACCTCTCTCTTTGAGGAGCGACCTCTCCCTCACTGTTCTTTCCTGTGGTCTGAGTGGCGGTGACTCCACCCCCAGGCCCCAGGAGTAAACAGATACAGGACAACAGAAGCATAGCAATCCCTTGGCCATATGGCTGATTGAAGAATGGGCACAGAGAGACAATGAGAGTGAATTTTGCTGACACTATTATAAAAGCAAAGGCCCAGAGCTGCCAGTGGCCAACTGGGCCGCCATGTCAATGAAAAAGAAGCTAATCTAAAGCAATTGCACAGCTGAAGGATAACAGGAAACAAATTCTTGAGTACCCAGATCCTGCCAAGAAGTAAAATGTAGTGATTGACAATGAAAAATCCAAAAAATAGGTTCAGTTACTGCTGGATCTTGATTTCAGAGTCTTCCTTTATCTCATTGGGAATATAAATGTAGAATGTTTCCTTCTTAAAATCATGTTTAATAGAATAAATTTGTTTCATGGGGGGTACATATTTTCTCTTTTCTTTGAGTGGATCCCTTGTTTAGAGCTTCTGAAGTTGTTCATATATACAGTGACTTTTGTTTGCCCATACAGAGGGTGCATATATTGGTCCAGGAATGGAATTTATAATAGATGCTGTCAACAATTATGTGTTGACATCTATTCAAATTGTTTAGTCCTGGGTTAAATAGATCTTTTCCATGATTTTACTCTGCTAGATTTGGTTTGTGGGTGGCTTCCAGTTTCCCAGGAGGAAGGGATGGGTAAGGGCTAAGCGATCCATGCAGATTTCTGTTCCTGTGGTTTTGGGGGCACTTGAAGGTTTTCTGGGTCATTACATTCTTATCTACCTGAAACGGTGACATCAAGGATGTTCCTACCAAGCACAGCCTGGAGCCTCAGCCCTTGGCCAATCTCTCTCTGCGTGTGGTACATGCCACATCTTCCGAAATCATTCATGGAGTTGTAATTTCTGCCACCCTGTTCCCAGTTATCCCAATGGTCTCATAACTAGCCTTCAACTCTGCGCCTGTCTGCTCTAATGCTGATTGGCTCTCCAGATATCTGCTAGGTAACCTGTCCACTTGCTTTCCATACAAAGTGTAAACTTACTATACTTCCTTCAATCCCAGTGGTTCTCAAACCCCAAGAAACAACTAAGCAGCCCAAGATGAACAATTATTAACTCCAGGGAGAACACAAAGTTGTGCAAGACAGGAAATGGCCATAGAATACTATCTGGCTCAGCTGTGAAGGATAGATTATATAGTCATAATGCCAAGATTAATTCAAACAAAAGACTATAATGTCAAGACTAGTCCCAACAAAAAGATGTAATTCTACCAGAAGGCTGGAAAGAGGGCAAGTGTGTCTGTATGTTGGGGAGGGATTGGTAGCTAAAATTTATTTTTTATAGTAGGAAACCAATAGATAAAATCTAAACCTACAAAAAATAAAAGCCTGTGTAAGCATGATATTTAAAAACATGGAGACTAGCGTTACTGAAAGAGTTGAAAGTGGTTACTCCTGGACAGGAGAGGTGAAACTACTAAACTTTTTAAACCACATATGCAGGTAACTTTGTCAAAAGAAAACACATGTGTAAGTGAGGTGCTGAAGTGTGTGAAGGCATTCTGTAAATTAACGTGTACTGCAGCCAGTGCAAGTAACATTGTCATAAATTATTTTTATTTGTATGTTTTAATTAATGGTGTTTCTTTCTGTAACCATTAATTTCCCCGAAGTTTTTCTTTTTCCTCTTCTTTCCCTCTCCTCCTAGTTGGGGCCTAAAGACTGAGGACAAGGCTGACAGTAATGACAGGTGCTAATCTTCATTATCTTCTTAAATCCTTGCCAACAGCCCGGTGAGATAGGTGCTACTTCCTGTCCTACCATAAAAGAAAAGGAACCTGAGGTTTAGGGCCATGCACAACTTCATTGGGTTGTGTGAGAGCAAGTGATGGATCAAGGGTTTGAACACAGCATTGTGACCCCAGAAACTATGCACTGACACTTTATTCCATTCAGCTCCCTACCACCGAGGCAGCTGGAAATCACAAGTTTTAGGGCGGCTTCAGTCCACCAACTTCAAACCTCCAGCCACCAAGAGCTGTGAGCGAGGACCGCCATCACTGAGACAGCTCGCTCTCCGCCCACTTTGACCGGGTGGTTATCATTTCATCTGTCTGGGGTCCCCATCACTGCTCCCTGACAAGATCTCTGAGCTAGGATTTCGTAGTCCCTGGGTTGTACCTGGTGCTTAAAGGACAGTTCATGGTCATCAGCTGGAACCCCTATTCCAGTTCCTGAGGGCTTCTCCTGCTGTCTTTGTTAAACATCTGCTGGGTACAGCCTCGCTTGCAGCACCCGGCCAAGATGTCTCTCTCCTCCCTCCCTGGGAGAGTGCACACAGACTTGGCCGGAAAGCCAAGGTTATCAAGGACCTAGGAGAGAGTTACCAAATAACAGCTCATCCGCAAGGGCTAAATGAGGGGCCTCAGCTCAACACCCTGAAAGATGGGTGGTAGAAGAAAGATGCACTGAAAGTCTTTGCTAGTCCTTCCATTGAGAGTGGAATCTAATTCCTTCTAAACATGGGCTGGCTCAGCGGGGACTGTCCACCAGAATGCCTACCTTCGAGACCGGCACACTGGAGAGGCCACCTGTGAGATCTGCGATGGACAGCCCCTCCTGGGCTCAGCCTGACAGCTTCTCTCCAGGCCTCCGGGAGCACTCGCCCTGCGGGAAGTCAGGTGGGAATGAGCGAAGCCTCTTAGACCCTCCAAACTGCTCTCACCAGCTGAGGACCACTGAGTGACTTCACTCAACGTCCTGAAGAACAGCAGGATTGCGCAGCTGAGCCATGTCTAAATTCGTGACCCGCAAAATTGTGGAACATAATAAAATGGTGGTTGTTTTAAACCACGAAAGTTTGGATATAGTTTGTTACACAGCAATAAGTTACCAGGGCAGACCACTTCAGGCCAAGATAAATGGGAAGAGGCTTCATAGATGAGAGAGCGTGGAGATACCGTTTGCCGTGACGTCAGTGGGGCACCGGGAATTTGCACGGAATCAGAGGAAATGTTTCCGATCTTGGGGGAAGAAGATATGGGTAAGGAGGGAGTGCTGAGTTGGGAGAAAATGAGCCCTGAAGTGATGGAAAAGGAATGGGGAGGGCACAGCTGGCTGGAAGGCGTGGTGGCCAACAGAACACCCTTCAGCGAGGTGGGAAGGGGCTCAGGGGAGGCGAACACTGTGGGAAGGAGAGTGAGGAGGAGGTGGAAGGGGGCACAAGGCCCTTGAGCCCTCGTGGGTTCTGGGCACCCAGCCGGCTACGGCCCTTGCCCGAGTCAATAAGGGAGGAGAGGTGCTGTCTGCCATCGCCAGGAAACTCCCCCCCTCCCCAGGGCCTGGAGCCATGCCCAGTGGGGCCTGCAGCACCCTTTAGAGCCTTTCTGCCCTCCTGCAGTCTCTGAGGAAGGAAGGAAGGGCAGGAAAGTCTCCTGCTTCTGGGAAAACTGAGGCCCCAAATGAACAAGAAGCTGCCCAGGGCCACACAACCAGTCCAAGGATGAAGCTGGACGCCAGGGCTCTTGGGTTCCCATCCCTGTCCTTTCCACCAGACTGCACCTGAATTACCCCCTCGGAGGAGGTGAGGGGAGGAAAGGTGAAATGAGGTGACCTGGTTCATACCCCTGCTCAAAGCTTATTTCCCAGGCAGGACCACGGTCATTCACAGTCCAGGGAAGAACTTTAATGCGCCAGCGTGCACACACTCACACACACAGGTGTCAGACTGCAAGGAGCTATGAATCACACAGAAGTTTCTGAAGAAACTTGGGTCTGAAGAACCTTCCAGAAACATGCAAGCACTGAGACACAGGCAGTCAGACTCCACACACAACCTTCTGCCCACCCTTCATGATGAACACTGATGCCTGAGAGCCCAGAGAGGAAGGGCCTGGATGGATTTCTGGAAGTAATGCCCTGCCCCCAGGACGCACCCTCACTCCTGGACCACGTGTGGAGTGTGGCAGTTATGGGTCCCTCTGTGGGTGGGGTGAGGTGCGCCGGCACCTGGAGCAGTTCTTCACCCCCAACTCCAGCCACTGCGTGTGTGAACCGCAGGCACACCATCACTCACACACCAGCTCACGAGCCCACTGTCTCTCTGGGATTTGTGGGACTCATCACTCGCCTGAGAACCCAAGTGACTCAGAGCTTTGGGGTTTCCAGATCTCCCTCCCTGTAGCTCACTTGGCATAACTGAGTAATCAGAGGGGTTGCATGGCTCCGAGCCACCAGTTTCCCAACACGTGGGCCACTCTCAGAGCAGAGGCCCTGTCCTAAGGGTCATCTTTCTTCGGAGCCCCAAGATTTGACCAAGCCGCCTTTCCCAGTCCGGCCTGTGGAGCAAGCACCTCAGTCCTACCTCTTGCCCTGCATCCCCACTGCTTCTTAGTCTCCATCTTGGCAAGCTAGCCTGCCCCCACCCGTTAGAATTCTGGGAAAGGCACAGAGAGGAATGGAACAATGGCCTAAAATTAGAACCCACAACAAAAGCATGGACCCCTGAGTCATGCATTGTTCTTTTCCTGCCACTCTGAGCACTGCCCGTGACCACGGCGGCTCTGGCCCCGAGAGCAGTGCTGACAGCCGGATTAGAGCGAGCCAGGCCTCAGGGGGGCGGGGTGCTGGGGGGGGGTGGCCCGGGGCCTGGGCCACTGGGTGTCCGCAACTGGTTGGAGGACAGAAGCCCAGCTTGGTTTGCCCTTGTGTCAACCCCGATGGCCACAGAGATGGGAGGCATACACCAGACCATCTTCTACCTGCCTGGGCTCGGGCCTGTTGGTGCAGCCTCCGTGCAGCATCTTTGTGCCATGTGGATGTCCATCTTTACACGCCATGATGGCTGGCTCAGAGGGTGAATCAGCCGTGGTCATGACTGCCGCAGGAATCACCGTGCAGCTGCTCCCTCCCTTCTGAGGCCACACAATTCTCACCTTCTCAGGAAAAATGATTCATGGGCATGTTCTCCAGTTTGCATGCTCAGGATGGAGGCTGTGTCCTTTACCCACTCGGCTGGAGCCAGCCCGGGGATGGGGGTCTCCAGCATGGAGCCTCGCCCAGAGATCTCTTGTCCATCTTCTCACCTCCCTTTAGTAAAGTGTTTTGAGGTCCTTTCCTATGTCTAGCCCGCCGACAGTTACTACTGAAATGAGCGTCCCCATCTGCAGGCAGGTCCACCCCACGGACCTCATGTGGAACACTGTTTCCCTCCAACGGCATTTGCACTGGGCTTTGTTTGAGATGTGGAGACAGTCTCCTCCCACTTGTCAGTGTCCCCCAGTGTCCCCCAGAGCTCCTGAAAAGTTAGCAAGACCCAGAACCACCCCCAAGGCAGCTGGCTTAAGAGCCACCACCCATTCCCAGAGGGTCTGCGGCTGTGCAGCCGGGAGAGCCCCGCCACCTGCCCCCTCCCCACCCCCATCCCCTGGGAGAGCCCACAGCCGGTGGTGGGAGGAAGGCCACCCTTGGAGAAATGCAAGCTGGGGCCTGGGCACAACTGGCCAGGGACTGGAGCCCATCACCCCTACCCCTCGGGGGTGCTGGGGAAACTGAAGGTTGGGGCTGGGAAGGTGGGCAGCATATGGGGAGGCAGGAATATAAGTTTAAATCAGAAAGACTGTGAAGAGCCTTGAATGCCTGCCAAAGACCCTGATTTTGACGTTTTGGAAATGGGGGGCAGTGTGGGAAACAAGCATCCAGTCAAAGCTGTATTGGGCAAGGCGCTGGTCACGTGTGAAGATAGTCTGGGAGGGAGGCAAGGAGAAGAGACCATGACTTTCCTAGCGCTGCACCCAGCCCTTAGCAGTGTTGCATAAATGTATGCCGGCCCAGCGAATCGCCGCCTGAGAAGGCTCCAGCAGCCGCCCCGTGCTGGAGGAAGCAGGCCCGAGCTCAGACAGCCCGTGAACAAGGAAAGCAGGGTGCTCACTGGTGGCCAAGGCAGTGAAGATGGGAGCCTTGGAGTGAGGAGAGGTGGAGCTGGGAAGAGGACAGGTATGACCTGTCTTCTGAGGGATGCCTGGGAGAAAAGGGACGCCAAGACCAGGTGAAGAAGTCAGGAGCCTACACTGAGTCCGAAGAAAGTGATAACATTGTTCCTCCACGAGGACCTCTGCCTCGCAGATGGTGTCATCAGGAGGAGGTGGGCCTTGGGAACACTCATCCTCACTGCGAAGCTGCACACGTGTCCTGGGTCTGGGCGGAACGTGTTCGCTAACCTCAGTCACCCCCAAGGGGCAGGGGGCCGCATGGGCTCCCCTTGCATCGGATTGCCACTGTAAGGGAAGCCGCTGGCAGCTGAAGGAGTTTCCCACAGCTGGAGAGCCCCCGGCACGTGGCTGGGCTGCAGGAGAGGGAGGCGCAGGCAGCCACCGAATCCAGGCCTGGAGGAAAGTGAGGTCTTGGGAAGGGGGGCGGGGCGGGGGGGTGCAGTTCTGTTTAGATGGAAAATTGTCAGAAAACCCAGAGCTTTGGTTCCAGTTCAGACTGGCTTATTGGTTTGCTCTCTTTTAAAACATTGTCTTTGTTTATAAAGAGCATTTGTATTTGTTTCCATTTGGAATTCAGCAGATGAGTGGAGTGAATTCCAGGGTTCGCTTCACGGATCAGTTCCACTTGAACACACGCACATTCCACCCTCAGACGGCGCTGTCTCCTGTCTGTCTGTTCTCCCGGCAGCCCCAGGATGGGGGGTGCCCTGAACAGGCACGAGACGGGCTACCCCCACAGAAACAGCAAGCAGTAAAACACCACAGCCGACCACTTTGGCGACTGTCAGTGCGCACCGCTCAGGGATCACTATTTAAATTCTACTGCAATATCATGCGGTAAGCACAATTATCAGCCCCATTTTACCAATGGAAATGGAAGTTCAGAGAGGTTAAAAAGGTGCCCAAAGTTGCTCTGCTAACACAGGCACAGCGAGGATTCAAATCCAGGAATCCAAGCAGTCTGGCTCCAGGGCCTGTCCCAGACCTTCAGGTAATGTTCATTCTACATGAGGACCTGCTGCCCACAGAGGGCTGTGGTCCCAAAGGCCTTGTCCCCCTTTAAAAGTGGACGTGGAGCCCGGCTGGTATAGCTCAGTGGATTGAGCGCGGCCTGGGAACCAGAGGGTCCCAGTTCGATTCCCAGTCGGGGCACATGCCTGGGTTGCGGGCCAGGTCCCCAGTGAGGGCCATGTGAGAGGCAACCATACATTGCTCTTTCTCCCTCCCTTCTCCTCTCTCTGAAAATAAATAAATAAAATCTTAAAAAAAAAAAAAAAGTGGACGTGGACTAAGAGGCAGGAAGGGCCTGCAGCTGCAGAGCTGGGTACCCTGTTGTGCGCTGCCCCGGAGGTGGCTTGCCTGGGCCACCCCCCCTCCCCCAATGAAGGCCTCCCTGAAACAGGCCTGAGGGGCTGGGCAGGCAGGGCTCTAGGGAGATAGCTTCTCCTTGAGTTCCCCAAGTCAGGACAGCTGCAGAGGCATGGGGCTTAGCCAAGCCCCAGGCTAGGGAGGCAGAGAGTGGGACTCAACCACAACAGCGCTGGAGGGACATCTCCCCTGCCTGCATAGTCCCTTCTCAGCACTGCCACAAGAGGACTCTGCCTTAGGGAGGAAAGAGGGCCCAGTCTGGGGGAAGGAAGCCATGTTCACGGACAACACACTTGCTTGCTCCACAAATGCCAAGGTCACAGTAAGGAGCAATAAAGTGACAACATGAAGCAGCCAGGCCAAGTACTGGGAAGCAAGGCTACTGGGCAAGCTACAAGCTGTGCTGGAACCCACCAGCTACCCGTCAACCCAGGAAGGCTGTCTGGAGGAAGCCACCTTTTGAGAGCTGCTGGTAGTTCCCAGCAGCTCTGGGCTCTGTTCCCCAAGGTGTCTAGCTCCCAACAACACCGCGGCTCCAGGAGTTCCCTCAAGTCACTGCAGCCGACACTGACAGGACAGGAAGAGGAAGAGAGAGGAGGAGAAAGCAATCCACTGGGAGGCGGTGAGAAGACAGGTCATCCCCAGGAACTGTGCCTCCTCTAAACTTCCAACCCTGCAGTCCCCTCCCTGACCACAACCTCACTCCCACCCTGCTCTTCACCCAGCAGCTGGCCTTGGCTAACGCAAAGAGAAATGAGGCGTAGGGCCAGACACCAGACTGCCTCCGTGGGGAGAGCGGCACGGGGTGGGGGAGGGGAGGGCAGCCTCTCCCTGTGCTTCAGGCTGCCTCTCACAGCTTGGCTGCCTCTGCTATGCTTTCTCGCCTACTCCACCTCACCTCTGCTTTCAGTCCTACCCCACGGCCTGCACACATACTTTAAAGCTCCTTCTTCAAAAAAACTTTCCCTACTCCCGAGTCCCTTCCTTCTACCCTAAATTTCTCTGCTTCCTTTCAAACATCTTGAAAGAACGATCCACACAAAGTGCCCGCTGGTCCACCCCTCCCAGCCGCCCCTCGACTCTCAGCCTTCAGTTTTCTCACCTGTGCCCTGACCTCACTGGGAAGGCAACCTCGGCCTCACCGTCACCTGTGCCTGCCTGTCCTAACTCCTCTCCCTCCACCGGAGCGTTCCCTCTGGTGCCCTGCTCTGATTCTTGGCCACGCCTCAGACCACCGGTCCTCTTGAGTGTTGTCTGCTCCTGGGAGTCCCCTAGTCTGTCCCTTTTACTCCTCCTCCCCAAGTCCTGGGGCACGTCATCTAATTGCACATTAGCTCCCTGCCCAGGTCAACCGTTCCCAGCCCTAGAACTCCCCTGTCCCTGTTCTCACACATACGAGTTTCCAAGGGCTGCCAGACCTGGGTGCCACCTGACAACTGCAAAGGGGCACTCAACCGTCCCAAGCAAACTCACCTGTCTCCTGAGACCTGCCCCTTTCCGATCACCTGCACAGCTTAACCACACACTCAGCAATTGTCCTTTACTCCCGCCTCCCACCTCTCTCCCTCACCTCTCACACCTAACAGGGTGCCAGGACACAGTGAGTCTGCCTCCCACATGTTCCTCGAATTCATCTCCTCTTTCCATTTCAGGGCCAATGTCCCAGCTCAGGGGCAGTCATCTCTTTCCTAGGCCATGGCAACAGCCTCCTCCACCAGTCAGGATTCCCCTGGCTGTCCATTACAGGATGCCCAATGAGCCCTAAGTGAGCGGTTTGCTGGATACTGGTTCTTTCATTTACCAGTTGTGTCGATGCTCTGTGCATCCATTTCCTCATCCGTGAGGTATAGATAATAACCTCCATATAGAGGTAATACACTGTCTCTTTCATGTCCTTATAAAGTTATTATGAGAAATTTCAGAACCAATACATGCTCATTTTTTGGGACAGCACTCAGAAATGTTAGCCACCTCCATCCACAGAAGGCAGCCAGGAGGCAGGCAACCCCAGGACTGATGTTAGGGCTCATGGACAGCCTCACCTGATTCTCATGGCTTCCCCCTAAGCCAGTGTCTAAGGCAACCAGCATGGATCCACCATCACATCTCACAAGGCAAGACTAAAGGCGGGTAAGATATTTTTCCTCCTCACTTTTCTCTTTTTATCAGGGAGGATTTTCCCCCCCTGGAAAGCACTTTCCCAGGGGAATTCCCTTGGGTTCCATGGGCCAATTTGGGTCCATGGCCATATGTAGCTGCAAAGGAGGCTGGAAAAGCCAGCTTCTGACATTTTTTAGCCCTTTACCCAGAGGGTGGTTGCTTCCAGCAAGGAGTCAGGTGGCTACAGTTCTGGTTAACTGGATTACCTGCCCTTGACCTTTTTCCTCCCCAGTCCATCCTCCATCCTGCTACCGGAGTGATCTATCTAAGCTTTGGTTGATCCCTGCTTTAAAACTTTTCATTATTGACCTCAGGCTAAAGGCCACAGTCCTTTGACACAGAAAGTCTTACACTGTATGTTCACAGATTCTCTTTCAGCCATTCCCCAACCTCTGCGCAGTTCAAACATCTCAGCCTCCCCTCGCACTTGAACACACTTCCCCTCACCCCTCTGCCTCTAAATTTGTCAGACAAAACTAAGCCTGCTCATTCCTCAAGACACAAGCTTCTCTGGAAACTTCTTTGGTCTTCTTATTAGGTTAGGCCAAATACCTACCATGGTGCCAGACCAGAGGTGTTCAGTCAGGGTTTGAGGTAGGAAGGAAGCAAGGAAGAAAAAAAGGGAAGAAGAGAGGAGGGAAGAAAGGAAGGAGGGAAGGAAAGGAGGAAGGGAGGAGGGAAGGAGGGGAAGAAGGAAGGATTGAGATGATGTCCAGTATAGCTGGCCTTTTTACCCTTCCCATGAAAAGCTTCATCTACTACTAGAGTAGCTCATTGGGGTCTCCTGGGTCATGGATGGCATTTTGTCCCAGGCCATTGGTGGAGATTAAACTAGAGACCATACTTTCATTATTTCAGGATTCAAGCATTTTGGTGGTTTTCTCTCTGAGACAGCCCCCTCCCCCCATGGACTGTTTTCCTGCGGCCAGTGAGATGTGCCAAGTGTTTTTCAGGAGAGCCGTGGCACTTCGGTCTGGGCAGAGGGAGTGTTTCCCTTGTCCTCTGAGCGTCATTACACTGGATTTGGCCCATCTCTCCGGTCTGACGCCCATTCCTATCCCTCTCGGCCCTAGGCCGTGCCCTCATTTGTTAAGCATGGCACTTACGTCTTCATCTCCTTAGCTATTAGAATCATTAAATGGGTCAAGACATTCTGCTGAAACTTTTCTCATCTGCCCTCCTCAATCAACAGCATTTCCGTGTGGCCATTCATCCCTAGAGAGACTGGGCAGAAACAAAGCCTGGCTCGGGTAAACTTGGGAGACAGGGAAGGGCGAGAAAACTGCGCCAATAGGGGCTCAGCCAGGCCTTGGGGAGGGGAGGGAAGGCGGTCGGCCTGTCTGGAAGGCTCAGCATAACTGCAGAATTGTACCTTCCCCATCCCCTCAGAGGCAGTCATCTCTCCTTACAGCCTGACTTCCGTGAGTCATCTCACTTTTGAAATTCCATGATTGGACCAACGAGTCAACTATCGAATATGGAATATGCTTGTGAGCAAAATCTTACCACCAGGGAGACTTCTGGGAAGCTCATCCCTCCCCACCCCGCCATGTCCAGCCAATAGATGGCTTCCTTGCACTAATCCTGATTCCAAGGCCAACCTGTTGTGGCCACAGAGGAGCAGGGTCTGAGACCACATACCTAACATTCACTCCTGAGAAGCTGCCCAAGGCCATTTTCCTCAGAATGGGGCAGTGAGAACGACAGGTACTTCACATGCCACACACTGGCACTTCGGGCCCCGACCTGTGAGAACAGGAGCTCAAGGCCTGTAGGCTATGGAGGGCCGGGATCCGGGACTAGAACACGGCCTGAGCAGGAGATGCAGTTGGGCCAGTAATGAGAGAGCAGACCAGCGGAGAGCACTGTTGTCAGTGTAATCAACCTCCAAACTCGAGAATTTTTGTGAGTGTATTTGAGCCAAAACTGATGACAGTGCCAGGAAGCAATGTCTCAAATACTCCTGAAAAGGACAGTGTCTCCGTTTCTTTTATGCATTTGGAATTAAGGAAGTAAAGTAAGGAAGGTTACTTGAAGGTGGGAGAAAGCAAGGCAGGGACCAGATTACTGGATAGTTAACAAGATTATGTGCTCTCTTTAGGGTGCTTAAGCCTCTGAGGGGTCTGAAAAAGATATATTTCAAAGGTATGTTAACCTAGATTCACAGAAACAATGACAGCGCTTGCTTTAGGCAAAGATAAACCTTTTATTAACAAAGTTATATGCTGGGGCCTGACTACCCATCATGACCTGCCCAGTTAGGAATTAATAATCAGACCTCCCTGTGAGATCACTTTCGGTTAGATTTATTGCAGCACCCATTTCTTCCACACTGCCCAGGCAGGGTCAGCTTGGAGAGGCCCAACAAGAGGGGGCCAGGGGCAGGAATAAGCAGGGACATCTGGGAGGGTCCTGGCAGGTCAGGCTGCACAGCATGGGGTTCACTGGGAGGGGGAGGGCAGAAGATTGGCAAGGTCAAGATGCAAACCCAACAGTTGGGTGAACTGGAATTCCTGAAAGGGCTCAGGGACAAAACAGAGGCTATATAAGACTGGGTTTCATAGGGGAACTAGAGAGTTAAAGATTTTTAGCCATAGTTATAGTTGATAAGCTTACATGATTAATGCATGTGGAAAGCTGTTATTACAGGAACTGGAATGCATGAGCTACAGGACCCCAGGAGGTTGACAGGAAATGCAACCTTTGTGCCCTAAGGAGTCTGTAAGGAATTGAGATGGTATCTGAACCATTGTGTTCCAGGGAGGGAACCCCGTTGTGCAAATAAAGAATTGTTGATCCACAGACAAAGAAGTACTAGGAAAACCACCCCTGCAACTCTTATCCAATTAACCTTTTTTCCCCAAACCCTTACCTACCCTTTCTTCTCCTTATAAAAAAGTTGGTTTGAAAAGAGATGTTAAGATGGTTTTTAGGCTACATAACCCGCTGTCTTCTCAGATCACCAGCCATCTGAATAGAGAGTCCATAAAGATTCCATCCTTGTCTCTACTTACTGGCTCTGGTAGTGACAGGCAGCAGGAACACCAAATTTCCCAGTTTCAGGTTCAAGGAAAGCCCTAGTCTCTGGATCTGGAGCTTTAGGTCAGAGCAAGGCTGAAAACAAGAGATAACTGTGTGCCTGTATCGAATTCCAGACTGAGCTTCTACATTTCCCAAAACCCTGACGGGGATTTATTGCTGAATCAACCTCCCATGTAGCTGGATTTCCACCTGGTCTCAGCTGGAAAGGGAGGGAAGAGTCAAAGTCAGAGTCAGAGAAGGGCCAGGTCATCCCAGCCCTCAAGTCTCCACTCAGCCCCACTGCTGAACATAAGAGACTTTCGGTGAAACAGACACACCTGACCCTTAACCCTCCTAATCCATAACTCACCAAAAACGAATGTGATTTCACAGCAGAGTCAGTGTGGTTCTTGGTGGTAACCACTTTATTGTCAGATTCACAAACCGCATTTTTGCCCATCTAGCCAGGAACCTCCTTGGGCATGGTACCTTCTGCTATGATCCATCTTCTCCAGTTTTTAAGTCCAGAATGACACTTGCTCAGGTTTTCTGATCCTCTGCCAGCTTCCATGATGACGGAATTGTGCAAGTGCACAGTTCAACAGGCCTGCCGGTCATGACCCACAGTTTACCAACAGGATATCAACACATCAATTAATTACCCTGGGGCAATGCTGGGTATTGTCTGAGTAATTAGGTTCAAAAGAGCAGTGATGAGATTCAACCTCTGAATTATTCTGGATTATTCTCCTAAGGGAAGAGGAAATGCCAGCTAGGGAAACAGGAGGAGGCCTGCTTGCACTAGGGGGGTGGTTAGCACAGGAGCCAATTTCTCATTTTGTAAGATCAAGTCCAAACTCCTCAGCCTTGTGCGAGGAAATGACTGTACTGTAGCCCGTGGTTTTTCAGTGTACTGCTACTGCACATTTTGAAACATGAATGTAAAATGATAGTGATAAGATTCCAGAAAATGATCTCACTTTAAAGGTGAGAGCTAGGTCTTGGGCATTAGTAAAGGCTGGTGACTTCAGCTGGCAAGGACTTGCTCATCCTTTGTCCTTACCCATCTCTTCCTAAAAATACATAAAAACTAGAGGGTCCCTTGGCCTAGAAGCAGGAGACTTCCAGGTCCTAAGGGGCCCATGAACAAGGCATCTCATTCTCTCCTGGTCCTTGAGCTTCTCCCCTCCACTGACTGTCTCCACATGAATGTTCCAACTGTCTTATAAACAAAACAAAAATAATTTCACTAATAGAGAAATAGCTAAATAAATTATAAAATGATTTAATAAACTAAATGTATAAATATTTACTATATCCATAAATTATATTTCATGTAAAATATTTTATTCTTCTGTTAAAATTTGTGTTTTAAGTCCTGCGAGGGAGGAAGAAACTTTCCTCTACCCTCAGGGTTCTTCTGGGTGGTCTAATAATCAGACATGAGACAGAGTAGCAAGAGAAAAAAACAAATTTAATTTAAACGTATGTACGGGAACCCCACACACGTGAGTGAGTTGGAGATCCAACATGCACAAGAGGTTCAGAAACAGGGAAGAGGATTGAGGTATATGTGTAAGACACGCTGAGCTGGATGAGGTGATGCGCCTTGGGGGCTTCAGAGAGTCACTGCAGGGTGATAAGAATAGACATTTAGTAAATAGAAGTTTGCCCTGCCCTATAGATAGGTCAAAAGAAAGTTATCTTTGATAATCTCTTACCAATGGGCAAGGCTCCTAATTCAAGTTCTTCTAGGTATACAGAGGGAAGGGCAGCAGTTTCTCTTGACTCTGAAGCTAAAATTACTATTAGCTCAAAGTAATGCACACCAATGAGGCACGTCTTGGGGTGACTCATTCTGACCCCCCCCCCAGGATTATATACTGCTTTTATAATAAGAAAATATCAGATTACTAAATAAAAGCTAAACATATTGGTTCAAAAGCATCAAGGGGTTTTTAGTCTGTATTAATACTTTTTTTTTTCCACTCAGTGTGAGTCCTTTACTAACGTAATTGTCTAGCTCACTGTTGTTTGGTTTTTAAATTTAATAGAAGCAGCTTTCAGAGGTTTCTGAATCCACTGTCTGTCCCATTTTCCCTTCCTCCCGTCACCACCTCCTTTTGCTCCCTTCTCAGCCAAGCTTCTCCAAGGAAGGGTCTGGACTCCCTCGCTCCAGGTCTTCCCCTCCCTTCCTCTCCCCCATGCTTTGCAATCTAACTTCCGTCTCTATCACTTCAGGAAACTGTTCCTCAAGGTCACTAGCAGCCTCTGGAGCTAAATTCAATAGACACTTTCAGGCCTTATCGTGTATGATTTCTCGGTAGTGTCTGATACTTGGCAACTCCCTGCTTCTCCCAAGTTTCTTTCTGCATTTTCTCTTAGCCCTCCTTCTGTCTCTCTTTCTAGCCTGTCCTTAGATGTTGGCATTCCCCAAATTTCTCTCTTGAGTGGCCTTTCTTTTCCCTTTACATGAAAATCCCCTCCCAGCGATATAATTCTACTGATTAGATGGTGGCCCTCTTGAACTCCAGGTACAAACCCCACAAGTCCCTCAGACCCA
This sequence comes from Micronycteris hirsuta, assembly GCA_004026765.1. NCBI lineage: Eukaryota > Metazoa > Chordata > Mammalia > Chiroptera > Phyllostomidae > Micronycteris > Micronycteris hirsuta. The sequence continues at coordinate 20,030 of PVJI01004851.1, forward strand.
GATTTGAAACCCATCCTATTATCTCCTCCCTCACCACCACCACCCTCCCCTGTGGTCCATCTCTGTTGGTGGTACCACCACCTAATCAGCAGTTTGGCTAAGAAATGTAAAAGGTATTCTTGACTCCTCCCCTTTCCTTAACTCCCTATTTCAGACCATCTGAAATTTTATAACCGCCTGCTATTAGTAGCACTCAACCCACTTAATCCTCTCCATTCCCTTCTTAGTCCCAGGTGTCATTTTACCTCATCCAGGACACTGCTATAGTCTCCTAACTGGTCTTCTTGCTGACTGTCCCCTCCCCCTCCCCGCCTACTGCATTCTCCACCCTTCTGCTCCAATTCATCCTTCACACAAGGAGTGATTTTATAAAATGCAAATCTGGTGAAGTTGATCCCCTTTTTGAAATCCTCAAGGGATCCTTATCACCTTAGGGAGAAGAAGGTCATCCCTGGCCACCCCACAGCCCTCCTCTTCAGAAGCTGCCCACCTCTACAGCTCCTGTCCTGCACCAGATTTCATCCCTAGTCCAGCCACCTCAGCTCAAGCAGGTAATGGTACCCAAGCCTCCAGGTCCCATTCCAAAATCTACACTTGTGTAATCTGGGTTGACTAAGGCTTTAGTAGCCTCTGGGAACAAACGAAGTCACCCTATTGATAATAACTCCAATTTCTCTGGTCCACATCATGTAAGAATGTGTCATCTTACAATCTCTATACTATTTCTGGGAGAGTCTCACCTACATCCACACAAAAGTCCAGTTGCCACCCAATGGTCTGCTGGGCATTTGTGGAGGGTCTCCTGTTGCCTTCTCAGCATCCATGTCCCCCGTCCTGCAGGTGTAGCAGCCAAGCCGTTTGAATGGTCCTGAGCCCATCTCAACTCAAGGGGATCCTGATCGGTCCAAGCCAAGGTTTCTCAACCTCAGCACCACTGACATTTTGGACAGAATAATTCTATATTGGTAGTAGAAAGTCAGGCTGTCCTGGGTATTGTAAAATGTTTAGCAGCATCTCTGGCTTTCATCCACTAAATGACAGTCACACACACCCATGTGACAAAATGTCTTCAGGCGTTGCCATATGTCCCCTGGGAAGCAAAATTGCCCCTGCTTGAGAACTGCTGATCTAAGCTAATAACATAATGTCATTTCTGTCCATAGTTATTGGTTTGGGTATATGACCTAAATTAGTCCAATTAGAATGAAGTTCAAGAACTGCGTTCAGGGATTTTGTTTTCTCACCTGTTTGATGCTGACCTAGGAACTGAGGGCAGCCCTCTTGCAAACACAAGGAGAGCCATCTGTAAGATGGAGCTAATTGCATGGAAACAAATTGATAAAAAAAAAAAAAGATCAAGTCCTGAGTGACTTCATGGACCACCTCTCGATCCAACTGCCTGAAGTTCACTGCATTGCTGGACATTTCCATATACGAAGCCTATGAATGCCCTTTGCTCTTTACATCATGTGTCATCCTGTTACTTGCAACTGAAACCATCACTGACCCATCATCTGCTCAGTCCAGATCCACAGTCTAACACGGGGCCCTGCACACACACACTGGTCACTACTGCCACTTCCCACTGGGCTCTGGTGTCCACCCCGAGCATGGCTCCTATGATGTAGCGCTTTCCAGTGGGCACTGCCACCAATGTCTTGGAGCCCTCAAGACGCAAAGTCCTCGGAGCATCCCGGACAAAGTGAGATAGAGTATCTCTCCCCCTCACGTTCCACTCCAGGAGAGGACCTCAGTATTCATCGCTCTGGCCACAAGATCATTCAGAGGTTTGTGAAACGGATGCTTTTCTTTTGCTGGCATTGCAGCTCTCTCTCTCCCAAGGACAACATATGAGTTCACGGGACACAACCAAGGACATTAAAGTAATAGACGCCAACCTATATTTAACTTCCTTGGCCTCTCCAAAGCCAGCCAGGATCTTTCTAATCCTAGAATGCTCTTTGCCAGAAGGCCCCTCAGCCCCTCGCAAGTGGATTCTTATTTATTAGACTAACATAGTATATCAATTAGCTTATGGTAGTTTAGCCTGCAGGACCAAGTAATCCCAAAATCTCAGTGGTGTGCAACAGGAGTGTTCACAGTTTTAATATCATATTAATTATATAAATATAATGGTTCTATATGTAAATGTATTCAAGATTCATCACCAGCCCTTTAATATAATGGTTTCTCCATTCTTTATTTAGATTCATCTCTTGATTAGTTGGATTCCATCACCAGGTAGTTTTTCAAGAAGTACTTAGGGGGACGACAGTCCCTGCATATTCCCACGTTTGTGAATGACCGTTGCCTTTGGACTTGAGTGATTAGTTGGCTGAGTGAAAACTTGTGGGCTCAGATTCTCTCAGAACTCCGAAGACTGTACTCCACTACCTTTTGCTCCTGAATGGTACTGGGGATAGGCCTCAGGCCAGCTGATACTGTTTTCTGCTTTGTGAGTGACTTACTTTTCCTGCCTGGACGACCATATGATTTTTTTCTTTACCTTTAATACTTAATTACCTCACTAGGATGTGTTTCTCTGGAACAGAATGTGCTTTTTCAAACTGCGCACTCAGGTCTTCCTTAGGAAGACAGTTTTCTTTTATTTTTTATTGGTTGCAACTCCACTTATTCAGTCTATGTCCACTGGAACAACAATTGCATATATGCTGGAGTCTTTGGTCTATTGTGAATATCTACCTATTTTTTTCTATCTGTTCTCCATTTTATTTAATGAGAGTTTTCCTCAAACTTATCTACTGTGCATCTTAATCTGCTTTCAAAAATTATGCTACATTTTTGTGACTGCCAGTAAGGTTTTTATCTTTCTAACACCTTTATCCTCTTACATTTTTATTTTTTAACCTTTATCAGCGCACTTTTTAATCTCTCTCCATTGCCTTAATGTTGCTTCTTTCATGTGCCCTCCCTGAGCCCTTCCAGGTCCCCATGAAGAATGCATGTTTTCATTAATTTCTTTGAGCTCCAGGACAGAATATTTTTCTGAAATATTCCTCTGTTTCCTGAAGTAATTCTTTTTCTGACAGGCATTCGCCATCAGCTTTTTACTTGCTATATATCTTTTCTCCTGTCTCTGCTTTCTTGAGGATTCCATTCTGCTTCTTACCCACCTTTAGAGCAGGAAAGCTCTGTGTAGGCCAGCATTTTTCTCAAGAATTATGTTGGAGAGGTAGGAGGAGGGGGCCAGGGAAGGTGACAGCCTCAATTTAGGCACTAATCTAAGAGAACTTTCTCACCAAAAACACCATGTTCTCTGCCTAGGGACACCACCTCCCTCAGGTTCTGGTGATCCCTTTCCACACCTTGAAGCTGAGCCAGAAATCTTTTTTGCAGTTCCCTCTTCTTTACATGTCCTACCTATTACTTTTCTACCCTTTCCCATCATTTTAAAAATCAGCTTCATTAGAGTATAATTTATACACATTAACATTCATTTCAAGTGTATAGTTCAATGAGTGTGAGCAGTTGTATACAGCCATACAACCACTTGCAATCAAGATGTAGAGCGTTTCCATCCCCCGAGGTTTCCCGGAGTCTCTCTGTATCAGTCCCTCCTCCAGCCCTGCCGCCCAAGGCAACCACTGGGCTACCTTCTGTCTCTGTAATGTTGCCTTTTCTAGCACTTCATGTGAATGTAATCGTACAACATACAGCATGTAGTCTTTTGAGCTTTTCTTCTTTCACTTAGCGTAATGCTTTCGAGGTTCATTCGTGCTGTTTGGGTGTCAGTATTTTGATCTTTCTCACTGCTAAGTAGTATAACATGGAAATTTTATGATTTGTTTACTCATTTACCAGTTGATGAACATGTGGGCTGTTTTCAGGTCGGGCCTTTCATGAATAGAGCTGTGATGAGCATTAGCTTGCCTGTGTTTTGAGAGGACCTATGTTTTTTTCTCTCGGGTGACTACACAAGAGCGGGATTACTAGGTGTATAATGTGTGAATCATACTTCTTTGCAAAGTGGGTGTACTACCATACATTCCCAAGTAATGTGTCAGCTTGCCAGCTGATTGTCCTCCACAGTGCTTTCCATTGTCTTCCGAATGTAATTCTGGGGGGCACGCAGCGGTGTCTCATTGTGGGTCCAGCTTGTATTTCCCTGAAGACTAGTGTTGTCAAGCATGTTTTTATGTGCTTGTTGGCCATGGATGTGTCTTCTCTGGTGAAGTGGCTCTTTAAATATGTCACTCATTTTTAAATTGGGTTATTTATCTTATTTTTTAATTACAAGAATCCTTTAAATGTTCTGAATACAAGTCCTTGGTCAGATGTATGTTTAGTAAATATATTCTTCCATTCTATAGCTCGCCTTTGAGTTTTCTTAATAATGTCTTTTGAAAAGAAAACTTCTTCATTTTAATGAAGTTCATTCTATCGACTTTCTTCTTTTATTGGTTTATGTTTGTTGTGTCCTTTACCTTATCTTTTTTTTAAAGATTTTATTTATTTATTTTTAGAGAGAGGGGAGAGGAGGGAGAAAGAGAGGGAGAGAAACATCGATGTATGGTTGCCTCTCACTGGGGACCTGGCCTGCAACCCAGGCATGTGCCCTGACTGGGAATCAAACCAGGACCCTTTGGTTCCCAGCCTGTGCTCAATCCACTGAGCTATACCAGCCAGGCTACCTTATCTTTTTTAAATTTCGATTTGATTGGTATTAATTTTTCATATGTTTACTGGTCATTGTATTTCTACTTTGAGAATCTTTATCTTCATGTCTTTGCCTGATCTTCTTCTAGTGTGTGCATATTTTTGTAATGATGTACACTGGCTTTTATATATTAAGGATTTCTGTTATAATTGATACAAATATTTGTCTAATTCACCTTGGATTCGTCTATTAAATAAGACGAATAGGCACTAGGTGCCAGACACCCTATTAGATACAGAAAAATCATCAGTGAACAAAGTAAAGTCTAAAAACCATGCCCTAAAAAATTATAACTTTGTATGATGACTAGATGTTAATTGAACTTGTTGTGAGGATCATTTCAGAACATATATAAATATTGAATCATCATGTTGTACACGTGAAACTATTATAATGGTATATGTCAATTAGACTTTAATGTTTTTTAAATGGTCTCATAAAGCTTATACTCTTAAGCAGGAGTCCATTTTTCTGAAAATGGACCAGACGATAAATACTTTAGACCAATAGCAAATTCAGGGTGGGTTACTATGTAACAAGAGAGAAAACTCCTGCTTCCCTCTGCCCCACCCCAGTTGCCTGAGTGGTAGGCATGCTTTGTGCTCATGGCTGTCCTCTGCAGGCATTTTTGGAAGAAGTGTCCACCTGGAGGAGTAGGCAGTGGCAGGCAACAGGGTTAGCCACAGTGGTCAGTGTCATCTCTGCCCCAGTGACAGACAAATCCCCACACACTTGGTTCTTCCAGGAGAGCCTTGCCATCTCTACTAGAGCAGCTGGTTAGAGGGACGGCCACTTGCTACGTCACTATCCTCCAAGCCAGAGCTAAGAAACAATGGTGCTGGGCTGTGGAGGCCTTTATGAGGACCTGGGCTTCTTCTCCCAAAGGTATGAAAGCCATGTGGGATTTTAGAGTAATGGGGAGGAATAATGTGATCTAACAACAGGCTGCTCTGTGGAGGAAAGGCTATAATGAGGCAAGGGCAGAAGCAGGAAATTCAGTTAAGAGGCTGGGCGATGATCCAACTGAGACAGCCTGGAGTCGTGACAATAGAAATGATGAAAAGTGATCAAATTCTGGATCCATTTTGAATGTAAAACTGACAGAATTTGCTATGGATTACTGATGTGAGAAAAAGGACATACTCAGGAATGACCCTAAAATTATGGCCTGAGCAACTAGAAGCATGGAGTTGCCACTAGTTGACATGGAGATGACATTAGGAAGAGGAAGGTGGGAGGGGAGAGAGACATGTGGGATGCGTGGTAGACATCTAGGTGGAGGAGATGTTGGGTGGGCGGTGAACACACAAGTTTGGGATCAGAAGAGAGGTCTAGGCTGCAGACATAAATTTGCTAATCAGAACATAAACAGCCCTAAAAGCCATAATATTGAATGAGATCACCAACGAGGGGCTGTGGACAAAGAAGAGAAGAAACTCAAGGAATGAGCCTTAGGAACTCTCAGCATTTTGTTTATGATGATTTCCTAGAGAAGTTCCTAAATTTGCATGTAGTTAAATCTATGGGTTTGGGCTTTTCCTTACACAGTTTTACCTTTGTTGTAATAGTAAAAGTTCTTTCTCACCCAAAAAGTATGTAACTATTGGGTTGGCCAAAAAGCCCAAATTTTTGTTTCCATAAAATAAAAGACACATTTTTCATTTTCACCAATAACTTTATTCATTTGGATATTTTATGTCAGCTATCTCCCATGTAGTATAACATTGATTGTTCTCTATTAATATCGTGATTTGAATGCTATCAAATTCAACTGGTCTACCCAACCATGGAGCATTGTCCAGCGAGAAATCTCCAGCACAAAGCTTTGTAAACCATTTTTGACACATTCAATTAGCCTCCATGCACTGCACAAATCTTTTTTGCATTTTAGTTACATTTTTGCCTTTCTTAAAATAATAAATCATAATATGCTGAAAATGTTGCATATTTTCTCCCATCTTCAATATTAAAATGGCCACACGAAAATTCACCAATTTTGATGGGTTTTTTTTAATGCACGCTGATATGACGTCTGTCACAATACAATCTACCAAAATTGTTTCGAATGAAGGTAAAGACAACTAAGCACTACTAGAGCCATTTTACAGAAAAAACTAAATGAACTTTTTGGCCAACCCAATATTTGTCTATGGTTCTTTTATGATTGAACTTTTTTATTTAATATACCCAAACCTTTGTTTCCTAACACTATTTCCCAATTAACAGAACCAGCGTTCCTTAGAGAAATGGCTGATTCCAAGTCTGGGTCAGAGAAAGTACAATATGAGCCTGGAACATCTTGTGCTGGGAAGCAGGGAAGTGCTCGAACATTATGGAAACAGGTCAAAAAAGCACAGGACCCACTGGCCAAATCTGGAACAATTTCAGCATCAAAATGATTGATGACCATAATGGGTGATGGCTCATTAAATACCATAAGGATCCATGAATCCATACTGATAGGAAAGAAACAGAAGGGGGAGAGGAAAGGGGGAGAAAGTGGGGAGGAAAAGCTCCTCCTTACAGTAAAACACCACCCAATAAATACAGAAGGAAAGATAGAGCTATAAATCACCATCTTACAATGATTCCAGTAACAATTCATTTAGACAAAAGTGGGTAACAGATACACACACAGCTTCAAAGTATCCCTCCACAGATTTTGACATTAATCACAAAAGAAAATAGAGAAACTTTACTCCATTAAACACTACTTAGTCAAGTGATGGATCGAAGTTGACATCACCAATGACGGAACAAACCTGCATCCCGTGCCTCCTAAGTGATGCACTGAGAGGACACGGCATGTCGGATGCACCTCTCCTACAAAGACCCATAACTTGTTCTAATTATGAAGAAATATCAGATATGCATAAAAGGGAGGGAGATCCTTCTAAACTATTAGCCTGTACATTTCAAAAAGTATCAGTTACATAAAAGACAAAGAAAGGCTAAGGAATGATTCCAGATTAAAGGAAACTAAAGCATGACAACACTAAATGGTAATGGAAAAAAAAATACAATAAAGATTAAATTTAAAAAAAAGAATGACAACTAAATGCGATGAACAATCCTAGATTGGATCCTACATAGAGGACGGGGCCGTTTGCTGTCAGGGTAATTACTGGGAAATTCGGCCAAATTTGAACACGGACTAAGCATTAGGTAATAGTGTTGGATCAACATTAAGTGTTTTGAATTTGATCATTATAATATGCTTGCTTAAGAGATTGCCCTTGTTCTTTGAAGATTCTCACTGAAGTAATTGAGGATAAATACTTCATTCATATATGTACATACATATGATAGTAAAGTGTTAACAATTTGTGAATCTTTGTGAAGGACATAATGTACTTTGTTATCCTATTCTGACATTTCTGGAATTTTTTTAATCTTTTCAACATAAAAGATCAAAAATAAAAATATATGTAATTCAAAGCTGAGATTGGTTTTTATGTGCATTTTGAGGAAGGGGTCTAACTTAGCTATTGTTTACTGAGTGACCATTCCCCCACTCCATGAAAACCTTCATAATCAATAATGAGTTCCCACACGCACTTGGACCTTGTCCTGCCCGAGGCTGTCCCATGAACCCATCTGTCTGTTTTTATGCGCCTGCGAATCTGTTTTAATTGTTGGAACCTTTAATTATGTTTCATGTCTGGTTGGGCAAGTCCATCCACCCTGCTCTCCTTCAACATTTTCCTCTCCACACTTCTGGTCTTCCCAAGAAATTCACAATAACTTTGTTAATCTTTCCTTAAGAAAAAGTCCTTATTATGATTTTGATTGAAATTTGTTCACTTGTGATTAATTGGGACACTGAAAACTTACATTATTGATTCTTCTTAGAAAAGTGTGTTTGTCTCTCCTTGGGCTCAAGTCTCATTTTGAATTTCTCTAGAAAGTCTTTTTGTTTTATTTACATAAATCCTGACCATTTCTTGTTAATTCCTGTGAATTTTGTTTCTTCTTTAAATGCATTGTATTTCCATGATGTGTTCTAATGGCTTACTCATTATCATAGGAAACGTATTGGTTTTTATATCTAGATTTCTATATTTTGTGACTGCTACCCTACTAAACTCATTTGTTAGTTCTCTGACTTCTTCAGTTGATTTTTCTGAGACATTTTTAAATTACAAAAGGAAAAGAAAAGAAAACATATCTCCTGAAAATGACAATGATAATATTTCCTCCTTGGGAATATTTATGGTTCATTTTTAATTTTCTTGTTTAATTCCATTCCTGGAACTTCCAAACATTAATGAGCAATAGTGGAGATACAGAGGCATCCTTAGCTTGTTCCTGAACTTAATTGGGATGTCAGTAATGTTTTCACAGCTCATTACGATGTTGCTTTGCTTTGAGAGAGATTATCTTTGTAATAGTAAAGGAATGTTCTTCAATTTTTGTTTTATTTACAAAACATCACCAGGAATGAATATCAATGTCTTATATTTTTTTAAAAAAACTATTATTTACTGAGCTCTGATTATGTGCTCAGCTCTATGCTGAGTTTTATATTCATTATTTCATTTAATGTATACATGACCCAACTTTAGACAAATTTTTCAAACTGAAGATAAGGAAACTGTCCGTGGGTCCACAGCTAGAAAGTGAAAAAAGACTGGATTTGTACTCAGGCTTTCTGACTTCAAAACCTAAGCTCTTAAGACAGTGATAATATGGGTTTTCACCTTGATCTATTAAGAGATTTCCTGATATCGAACATTTGTTCTGCTGACATCATTGTCTGCTGGTATGTAGTATATTGTCATTTTACATATACAGCTTTGTTCAATTTTCTAATATTTTGCACCTGTATTTGTGAAATCGGGCTGCAGTTTCTCCTTGGCCCATCTGGCTGGTTGGCTTTCGTGTGAGGGCAATGTGGGCTTAGTAAAACGACTGGAGAAGCTGCTCATCTTTTTCCCCGCGCTACCCCTGTTTAAACAGCACAGAGGTGATCTGTGAGAAAGTTCAAAAGAATTTGCCTCTAAAATGGTCTGGGTTCAATACTTCCTTCTGACAACTTTTTCAGCTTTGTCTACAATTGTAATCTATTCAGTTTTCTACCACTTTTTCCGTCAAATTTGCTCATTTACATTTTCCCAGAGAACCATCCACTTCACTGAGCTTTTCAAGTTTATTAGCATAAAGTTATGAAACCTATTGCTCTCTATTTTTCATTTACTCTGTATCATTTCTCATTTCTGTACTCATATTTCCTCTCTCTTGATTAGGCTTGCCAATGGTTTCTCTAAGTCAATGGTCTTTTTAAAGAGCCAGACCCTGGATTTATTCATCAATTTATGTTTTCTATTTTCTAATCCATTAATTTCTGGGGGCTTTCATTATTAGCTTCCCCTTGTTTCCTTGGGTTGTGTTGGTGGCAGTAATTGTTTGCTCTTCTCTTTTTCTGGCATCTGGAAATAATCGTGTGGCTCATTTCTTTTTCTGTGTTGTCATTATTATCATTGTGTTCTATACAGTCTGTTATTGACATTTGCATTCCCTTTAGACTCAAGAATTACTTAGAAAAATGATTTTTAATTTCCCAAGTGGTTTAGTATTTTTGTTCTTTGCTCATCCTTTGGTTTTTAATTTCTAGCTTCTTGGATTCTGGTCAGAGGATGTGATCTGTACGATCCGTACGTGTTAGAGGTTATTGATAAGGTCTTTGTGACCTGGTAGAAGAATAATTTTTGAAAATGTTCTCAACAGTGATTGAATAGAATGTGCATCCTCCGTTGCCAAGTTTTCTGAGATGGCCCCCGGGAAGGCTGGAAGGATGGAGGACAACGTGACTTGAACTATCCCCGTGGCCCCATCTAACGTGGAGAGGAAAGAGGCTAAGGGCGGGTCGGCAGAAGGCAAAGGCACAGGAGGGAACACCTTCCTGCCCGTCTGGAGACAGGACCTGAGGGTGACCTGGGAGCTCTCCCTTGGGACACCTGCAGCAGGCAGTGGTTTGGGTGGGACCCTCCAGGAGCATTGTTTGGCTTCCCAGGGTCCTAATTTGATTGGGTTATTAAGCAGGAAAATGCACAGAGGCCAAGTGTGGCCTCAGAGCGCCATCTGAACCAGCCAGACTTGCTGGGAACAGGCTGCTCCTCATTTTCTCTCCCATGTGACCTTAGAATTGGAGGGGCAGAGAGTCATTTTAATTCTGTCATAAACCCAGAAAAAAGAGAACCTAATGGTCATTGGCTCAATCGCTTTGTCTCTATTAGAAAAAAACAAAATGCAGTAACAGAGTTCTAGAAACCAACCCATGCATGTGGGCAGCCCCTACAGAATTCTCCCTAATTCTCGTTCACTGCAGAGCAGCAGCTCCCAGCCTATCCCAAATCATGGCCCCGCCCCACCACAGGCCTGCAGTCCAGCTGCTCTGGGGCCAACCTCTTGCCCTTGCCTTGTCCTCTGAGTCTGTGCCCCAGTTTCTCCCTTTCTCTGTCCCTCCACTCGCTTCTCCATTACTCAATTACTATAAAAAAGAAGGATCCAGCTCTTTTTCATGAAACACCCCCTCCCCTGCTGTTTCCAGACTGAGCCCTGGGCCTTTCTTCTGTGCCCCACACATTGAGCCTGGCTCCTGGGATGGCAGAGAAGGCTCCTTTACTTCTGTGCCTCATCGTTATTTCTTGAAACTTTCTTCAATTTCTTCAGACGCTATTTTGTCCCCTACCTTGGGTTGAAAATTGAAGCATTGCTTTTATTTTCCTCTCTCTCACTTTCAGATAAGAAAAATTGTTTAAAGTCCCAAAGACTGAATCAATTCAGTAACGGAAGTCGTCTGGGCCTCTGTGGTAATAAACCCCTCACAGCAGATTTTGATCTTCTTCCGCACCTCGGCAAGGGCCCACGCTTGCATGGTGCAGGGTGCGGGCCGTAATCCACAGGGGCAACTGGGCAGCATGGGGGTATTCAGCATAAGTGTTGTTCTCTGTTTCACTGCCCGGCACTTTCCTACCTCTCCCAGCTCAGTAACTGCAGCATCTGCGCCCTCCAGGGCTGGGGGTCCTGTGAAGGAAGGAGGAAGAAGAAGGGATAGGTGAGGTCCCACTGGGCAGGTTCTGTTATATAGTGGCTCTCTGCTCTATGTGATTTTAACGTGAGTTTGTTTAGGGTGTGTTTCCATGAAATACTCAGAGGCCAGCCACACAGGGAACATCTGGCCACACTTGCTTTGAAGGTGGAGATGCGTTTTCTCCCGAGGCCCCTTTCCATTTTCACAGTCGCCGGCCGTCAGGGGTTCACAGCTTGCTCAGGAGGTCCTCTCCAGCAAGCTTTTGCACAGCTCCAGGCCAGCCCGCAAGTTCCCATTGCACGAGACTCACTCTTGCCTATGAGAAACAAGGGCCCCCGGGTCAGCCCTCAGTGGAAGTGATCTCAGTCCTGTCCCATGCCGCCAGTCTCCCGCTGCCCTGACATGAGCCTAAAAACTACAGCCTTGTAAGGTAGATATCAGAGCCCAGTCCCTTGTGTCCCCAAGTCCAGGCCGCACAGACCAAGCTCCCCCAGGGCTTGCTCGGTGGCCGTGAGGTAAGGGGGAAACTGAGGCCCATTCACACACTCTCCAGAGAGACCCTCCCTTGCAATCTCTCTCCAACCCCGGCAACCTGGCCCTCTCACAGTGGCTTGTGCCCCAGGGGGTCAGGAAAGGACCCAAGAGTCGCAAAACAAGGTTTTTTACTAACTCTTTTGTAACTTCCACACATATCTCACACACTGGCTCCCTGCTTGGGGAGTACTAATACCTGGGCCCAGCCCCCAGATTCTCATTTAATTAGCCTGGGGTGTGGCCTGAACATTAGTATTTTTAAAAACCCTTCGGGTTATTCCAATGAGCAGCCAAGAATAAGAACCCTTGTCCCAGCCCAGTGCTTCTCAAACATAAATGTGTTTACGAAGCACCTCGGAGGTTATTGAACTGCAGGTTCTAGTTCAGCAGGTCTAGCACGGGGTCAAGAGTTCGCATGTCTGAGAAGCGCCCAGGCCAGGTTGACACATCTGATCCAAGGACCGCACTTTGAGTATCAAAGAGCTAGAATATCTACATGCCTTGGGAAACTCTTCTTTTTCCAACAGGCTTTATAGTTTAGAGTGGTTGTAGTTTTCACAGCAAAATTGAGGGGAAGGTACAGAGATATCCCATGTACCCCCTGCCCAACACGTGCACAGCCTGCCCCTTCATCGATATCCCGCACAATCAGGGCCCCTGCACGGAGACGTAACCGCCCACAGTCCGTAGTTTACGTCAGGGCTCATTCTTGGTGTCCCACGTTCCCTGGGTCTGGACAAGTGTGATGGCCTGTATCCTGCCTTAGAGCATCACACAGAGTGGTTTCACTGCCCCCAAATCCTCCGCACGCAAGCCTGTTCACCTCTCCCTACCTCTCTCAACCCCTTAAAGTTTTGATTTTTAACTTCGCATTATGTATTTATAATTTTTAAAATCCTAGGAAAGTCTTCCTAAACAAAGAAGGCAGTAACGGCTCTATCTCAGTTTCCCAACCTCAGCGCTGGTACTTGGGGCCAGCTGGTCCTTTGTTGGGGACACTTTCCTGTGCATTGGGTTGTCATCAAGTTCTGACAACCAAAAATCTCTCCAGACTTTACCAAATGTTCCCGGGGGGTGAAAAGCATCCCCTGTCATGAATCACTGATTTATAGAAGCACAAAGAACTTGCAGAAGTTTAAAATTTTTTATATTTAAAGTTTCTTTCACTTATGAATTCTACTATTGAGCCAATCCTGTTGCATGCCAGAATTCTATTACTGGGGATATACAAAGGTGAACAAACAAAATGCACATATAATAAGAATTAAGCATGACAATGATGTGCAAATAAATAAACAAATAAAGAAAGCAGGATAAGGAACCAGTGATGGCCTGGCGCAGCACTGAGCCGGTGGGGGAATCTCATCATGAAGAAGCAAGGAAGGCCTCTTTTTTTTCCACTTTTTTTTAATGTATTGATTTTTAGAGAGAGAGAGGAAGGGAGAGGGGAGAGAGAGAGAGAGAGAGAGAAACATCCATTTGTTGTTCCACTCATTTATGCGTTCATTGGTTGGTTCCTGTATGAGCCCTGAACCACGACTCGAACTCACAACTGTGACATTTCCAGATGGCACTCTAACCAGCTGGGCTACCCGACCAGGGCTTAAGGAAGGACTCTTTCAGGAGGTAACTTCTGAGCTTTCAGGAAAATGGAGTAAGGATGAGTCAGGTAAATCTGGGTGAGGGCAGAGGCTAGGTTGTTCCGAGCTAAGGGGAAGCTAGTGCAAAGGCCATAAAATGAGAGTGTGATTTAATTCCAGAACAAAACCTCAGGCCAGGCTGAGGATCAAGTGCGGTGCTCCTTTCTCCCTTAGCCGTCTCCGAAGGCAGCGGGGCAGCCCTGGCAGGCGATTCGGTCCCCTTCAGAGGAGACCTCAAGGACTTCAACTTTTCCCCTTTTTAGTTTCCTTGGTCTGTCAATTACAGGGGTTAAAGTTTTAAATCCCTACTAATATATGGATTTGTACATTTCTTTTGTTTATAGTAGTTTTACTTTATGTTTTTTTAATGAGAATGTATCTGGTTCATGTAAGTTTATAATCTATCTTTATCGTGGATTGAAATGATCAATATAAAATCATATTCTCTTGTCTGCATTTTCCTTTGAATTCCACCTCATATGCTCCTGATACTGTTTCTTTTTGTTTGCATTTTTTGTGTATAGTTTCCCATTTTTTAACTGTTTTCCTTTTTGATTAACATTGTATGTTTCTGAAAAAATAGAATGTGCTTTGATTTTTTTTAAAGACAATCTAAAAGTTTTTGTCTATTAACAGTAGAATTTCATACATGTATATTTGACTGAAACTTTATGTTTGGCATTGCTTTGTAATATTATTTTTGTTTTTTATTGTGTTTTATTGATTATACTATTACAGTTGTCCCAGTTCTTCCCCTTTGCGCCACCCCAATGTAATGTTATTCTGTGCTCCGTCCTATGTTCCCTCGTTGTTTCTTCTGAATTTTGCTCTTGATCAAAATCTCTGTTGATCAGTTTTTCTTGGCTCCTTTTACTGTAACAATTTGAAAGTTGTGTGTTTATATACTAAAACAAAATATTTTTTAAAAATCTACCAATTTCAAGAATTTAAAAAATATCTATAACAGCATTGAAGTTAGACGAGAAATTTAGGGCACTTTTATTTCCGTCTTCGCCTTTTCCTCATCTTAGATTCGTGTCAGAATAATTATATAGTTGGGATTCACATTTTTCCCTTCAAGAATTACTTCTGACACTTGCATTTGGTTTCATCGTCATGTTCCAAACAGTGAGTTAGACATTGACTATTCTTTACTGGCTTAATTACTCATGGCTGTTTCTTTTGTACCACTTCTTCCATTTTTGGGTTTCTTCGTATTGACTCATTTCTCAGTTGATTGATAGGCCTTTGGGGGCGTTGTTTGTCAGGCAGATTACGTGAGTTCTTACATGTCTGAGAATGTCTTTTTCTTGACCTATATATGAATGACATCGTAACTATGCACAGAATTCTTTGTAATTGTTGCTCCTCAAAATTCAACAGACATTGCTTCATTCTAGAATTCAGAGTTACATAAATAAAGTCTAGGAAAAGTCCTTTTTTTCCCTTTGTGAGTAACCTCTTTCTGCCCAATTTATATATTGAAATGTGTTTTCTCTCTCCTTTCTTTCTCTCTCCTTGAAACTTGAGATTTTATAAAGGTAAACATGCACGCTCCCTTTATATTCATTGTACCTGGTAAATCTGATGGCTCACACCTTCCTTTCCATCAGAGACAGGTTCTTCTATTATTTCTCTGACTTTATAAGTAGTAGATTACAGAAAATAATTAAACAAAATCTGTAACTAGAATGTGTTTAAAACGTACTGTTCAAGTTTTTTTAAAGATTTTATTTATTTATTTTTAGAGTGAGGGGAAGAGAAGGAGAAAGAGAGGGAGAGAAACAGCAATATGTGGTTGCCTCTCAAATGCTTCCCACAGGGTACCTGGCCCGCAACCCAGGCATGTGCCCTGACTGGGAATCGAACCAGCAACCCTTTGATTCGCAGGCGCACACTCAATCCACTGAGCTACACCAGTCAGGGCTCCTCTTCAGTTTTATTAAGATAGAATCAGCATACAGCACTGTGTAAGTGTAAAGTGTATAGCAGAATGACTTGATTTACATATATTGCAAAATGATTACCACAATAGCTTTAGCTAATATCCATCACCTGATAGATAGGCTTATAAGGAAAAGAGAGAGAGAAAAAAACCTTATTTTCCCTGTGATGAGAACTTTTAAGGTCTACTCCCTTCCCAGCTTTCCAGTATACGAGGTCTGTCTGGAAAAAGTCCAGCCATTGTTAACATAACGAGAATGGTTTGTGTGACATCAATGTAACCTGTCAGCCAAGGAGAGTGGACCAGAATGCATATGCATGAACAGTGACGACTTCACTGTACTAGTCAGTGGGGGGAGTAGACGCTGTTGAGTGAGCATGTGCACTGTGTGACCCTTGCATTCAAAATGACTGAGCAAGTAGAACAATGAGTCTGCATCCAATTTTGCATTAAGCTTGAACATTCCTCCGCGGAAACTATTCGGATGCTTCAGGAGACTTTCAGGGATGATACAATGAGTGAAGCGCAAATAAAAGTGTAGCACAAATGCTTCAAAGAATGTCGAGAAGCTGTTGAGAGTGATCCAAGGCCTTCCTTGTTCTGGAAGGCCTGCAACGAGCAGAACACCTGGGAACGTCGAATGTGTACGGGCTGCAGTCAGCAAAGACCAGTGACTGACAGTGTGAGAACTAGAAGCTGATCTGGGGGTTCCAAAAACTACCGTGTCTGAGATTTTGACTCAGAATCTTGGCACGAAACATGTTGTGGCAAAATTCATCCCACAGTTTCTGCGATACCAGAGCAGAAGCAATATCATGCTGCAGTTGCTAATGACATGTTTCAAACTGCTACCAGTGAACCAGATTTGATGCCCTTTGACTTCTGGTTTTTCCCAAAACTACAATCACCTTTGAGAAGGAAGAGATTTCAGACTGTTGATGAGATTCAGGAAAACACAACGGGCAGCTGATGGCGATTCCAGCAAAGGATTTTGCAGTGTTTTGAACAGCAGAAGAGACTCTAGGGAGAACTGTGTGAGGCCCCAAGGTGCCTACTTTGAAGGGGACTGAGACATCGTTGTCCTGTGTTCAGTGTTTCTTGTATCTTCTATAATAAATGCCTCTATTTCGCATGTTGCGTGGCTGGATACTTTCTGGACAGACCTCATACATTATGTATTTATTTATCTTATAACAGGAAGTTTATCCCTTTTTAACCACCTTTATCCAATTCCCCCACTTCCTACCCCCACCTATTGTAACCAAAAATCTTATTTCTTTTTCTTCTTAAAGGTGAGGCTTTTAAAGATTTTATTTATTTATTTTTAGACAGAGGGGAAGGGAGGGAGAAAGAGAGGGGGAGAAACATTGACGTGTGGTTGCCTCTCCCATGAACCCCCAACCAGGGACCTGGCCTGCAACCCAGGCATGTGCTCTGACTGGGAATGGAACCTGCAACCCTTTGGTTCGCTGGCTGGCGCTCAATCCACTGAGCTACACCAGCCAGGGCTGACTCTTTTTCTATAAATTTTATTTTGCTTAAGATTCAACATCTAATTGAGGTCATAAAGCATTTGTCTTTCTCTGTCTTAACTAGAAACTGTAAGTGAGTATATAAAATCTCCATTAGTAATTGACCCGTAATAGGCTCGATAAATATATTTAGAATGAGCAACAAAGAAACAAATGATTTTTTTTGCTCCTTCTTTGTTCTCTTCATTTTCCTTTATACAAATGTTGTATTGCCTGGATTCTTTACGTCTTTTATGCTTTCCCTCATCTCTTTACCCTTGTCCTCTGATATCTAATAGAAAATTTCCAGCTAGTTTTCTAACCACTTGGTTTTATGCTATTCATGGCTTAGACTTTGAAAATTTTTAATAGTGATTTTTCATAGAAAAGGAACTTTTGTAACTGAGATTATTCTTTTCTCATAGATACAATGAAAATTGTAAAAACTATAAAGGGAGATATAATATTTATTCTCATTTTGTTTTGTTTTTCCTTGTTTCTAGCAGTAACTGTTCCATGGGGAAACATTCGCTCAGTTTCCTTGAGTAGTCCCTGCTCTAGCCAGCCTCCAAATGTCCCCCAAAGAGCTCCACCTCCTACTATTCCTGCCCCTGCCCCATGTCCCCCTTTTTCCGTGAACCAGGGCTGACCCGAGACCCATGGAGTCTCGCCACTGAGCATGCGTGACTCCTGAGGCTAGGTCATAAAAGGCATTGCAGCTTCCTCCTTGTGCTTTGTGGAGGGCCACCCTCCCGAGAGTCCCCAGACCAGAACCACCTTGCTATGCCCCTCCCAAATTCCTGACCCACAGAAATTGTGACAGATCAAAAGCGTTTATTATTCTTTTAGGCAGCTATGTTTTGGGGTAATTTGTTAGACAGCAATAGACAACTGACAGTTTCCTTCTTTCTAACTACCTGGTCGTTTTAATAAATGTTACTTTTCTTCTGTTTACCCAGCATTGGGATTTAAGATAGCTTCTGCCAGAGAGCATGTGGGTCTCTGTTCAACTCTTTCATTCTTGAGGAGGGAAAGAGAAAGGCTGAGCTGAGCTGTAGCTTTACTTTTCCCGTCCAGAAGTCTGTTTGCTCATCATGAGCACAGAGGTTTCTATGGCTTAGGAAGCCTGGTGCCAGCTGTTTCCTTGCTGTGCAGAAGGGTTTTCTGCCCCTAACCACTAGAGCCAGCAAAGTCCTAGCCTCCTTTTCTCTGCCTCTGCCCACTATGGGGCCACAATGTTGGGTCTCTTTCTTGCTTGCGTAGGTCTCCTGGTACCTATGTCAAGTCTCCCAGGGACTGCTGGAGGCCCCTGTAAATTTGCACTGCATTCAAGAGCCAGTGCCCCCTTTCCTGCTAGGAGACCCAGCAATCTCCAGCAAATCAGTTCTCCAGACCACAGAGTTAGACTACGTTCTCAATTGTGAATGGCCACACAGGGAGAACATACTCTAGGAAACAGTCTGGGATCCTCTTGTAAAGCTGGACACTCACACTCAACATGTCTCACAACCTGCTTCCAAAGAAATTCTGGAGTTTGTCCGTCAGGGCACAAGAATATTCATAGCAGCACTGCTCGTGGTAGAAAACCCCTGGAAACAAATGTTCATCCACCATAAAACGGATAAACGAACGTTTAATGGGCTATTACACAGTCATGAAAAATGAACCACAATTCCACACACCAGCACAATTTTGTGGCCTCTCAAAATTCATAATGAGCGAAAGAAGAGAGTAAAAGAAGAATGATTCCATTTACAAAATGGCAGGTAACGTGCAGTATTATTTGCTTAAGGCTACGTTCCAAAGTGGGAAGCGGAATAAAAACAAACTTGAAGATGATGGGAAGAAAGGAAGGTGCCATTGAGGCAAATTTGCCTGGGTTGGGGTGGGGCCTGGCAGAGTTCACTTGTGCATCGTAAGTGGTAGTTCTGTGGTATTTGCTTTATTGTTGTTCTTCAACCTTTGCACACACTTACGTGCTCTTCACTGTGTAAGGAATAGTCACAACATAACAAGTCGGAAAGAAACAATTCTAACAGCTGAAGACTCAGGTCTTTACAGTAAGGGTGTCCTTCCAGCCTGGGCATTCCTTTCCCTCCCCCCAACTGCTTTGAGTCCCATAAGCAGCACCCCCGTCCAGGCTGGGAGCCCCACCTCTTCCCTGGGGTCCTTGGTCTCAAGAAGCGTCTCTATCCATCTGGACTGGCACCGGAGCGACAGCCCCTTGGCCTGTGGTCAGCTCCTCCCTAGACTGCCATGGACAGTAGGCAATAAATTCCTTCTACATCGTGCACCTGAAACTAATATAATATTAAATGCAAACAGTCATTGAAAACAAAGTTTTAATTAAAATAAAAAATGAATGTTTAAGCATTCCTTCTTGTGAGCAAGCGAGTTTGAGTGGGGATTCTGTCACGACTAAGACAGCCCTGAACGGCACCACATAAGGATTTACGTGATGAACATTTCTCAGATGATAACAGGGCCCATTCTGACATGTGTGAAAAGGTCTGAGAATTTTTTTCTGATCCTTCAAGTAGCTGGTTTCGGAGCAGTGGACTCGCTCACTGACTCAGCACTCAGGGAAGCCCAGGCAGGTGGGCAGAGGCCAGCCGGAGAGCCCAGGCAAGCCAATCTCACAAGCAGCTCTGGCCTTAGCAAGCTGGCTCGTTAGAGGCAGGCCGCGGTCCCTCCCAGGGGCTCCGTTGCTCCAGCTATTGGGTGGAAAGTTGGGATGGAATGAAGCTCGCATCCACTTTCATGTCATGGTCCCTCCTCGTTAAGGATTCACAGAATGAGAGGGTCACTGAGGAGTGAGGAGGTGACTGTAGCGACGGGGGTCCTAAAGAGGCTTCGTTCTCCTTGAGAAAATGGGGCCACACACTCAGAGCACAGTCAGAGCACGGTAGGGGAACGGGAGGGCAGGAGGGCGACCCAAAGGCCAAATTCCAGGAAGGCACAGACTCACGCAGGCGCTGAGAGAAGTTGCCCAGGGAATGGGTGAGAACAGGGAACGCCCCCGGAGCCCAGTGTCCCGTGGGTTCAGGGAAAGGCCGTCCCTGCTTGTTTCTGGCACAGTCCTGAAAGGCTCAGCTAGAGCCAAGGATGGGCTGGAGGAGAGGTGGGCCCACAGGAGTTCAGAATAGGAAGACCATGGTAGGCTGGTGTAGAATCAGTCCAAGGGGGAGGGGAAACGCGTGGAGCTGAGCCTTGGAGGAGTCTGTGAAGCGAGCCAGCTTTCTGGAGGAGGTACTGTCTGCTCCAAGCCCAAGACCCTCTTGCTGGATGCAGGAGTCGAGCCACCATGACACTGCTGACCGTTTGAGGGGTAGACCCCAGCAGGTAGGTGGCTAACAGAGCACAGGGCAGGGAACACAGGTGGCTCTGCCCCAGCTTCCCCACTTCCTCTGGCAACTGGCCGGGTGTTGGAAGTGGCTCTGCAGGATCTGATGGTTTGTGGCTGAGCCAATGGAGGGAGGTGGGAGACAACAAGTTAACTTGTTTAAAAAGGAGTCCCTGCAGCCTGGCTCCCAGAGAGGGAGCTGGCCACCTGCAGGGTTCCCCAAAACTAGCTTCAGCCCAGTGCTCAGGGCAGCCAGTGCCACAGAGGGTGGAAAGGTGGAGAGCTGCATCCCCCCCGTGGGGAGGGCTGGGTGCCTTTCTGACCGTGCAGCCCAGGAGCTGCACACCACGGTCCCTCCCCCGCTGCCATGCCTGGCTGTGCTGGATTCCTGAGTGCTGCCTGCAGACGAAATGGGTGACAAGGGCCCAAACACCCCAGCTGGCCCCCTGGCTGGAACTTCCCCATGTTTGACAGACTGATCATTTCGGGGGTCCCAGCAAGCGTGCATAGCCTGGTCACCGTCACGCGTCTCTGTCTGCTGAGCACAAGGGGAAAAGAAGTCGCCCTGCGGGAAGTTGTCTGCCGTGGACTGGATTGAAACCATCTCTGCTAAGTCCCCTCAGTCTATTATCTCCCTGAACGGTTAACCTCAAAGTAGATCAGGCCTCACTCAGTCACACAGATAGAACAGATTGGAGCACAAACGCCTGTGTGTGCAGCAGGCTAAGCACCTGGAAGGGGGCTGGGAGGCATGCTTTTTGCCACCCTCCTCTTCCTCATTTGGGTATTTCCTCTCTCCTTGCAGGTACTCAAGGTGGGGCTGATGTCACATGTCCCTACCATCACCCCACAGTGGCAGGTGTATGACCTCACTGGCCAACCAAGTACTTAAGTCCCTGCCCACAACCAATCAGAGCTTCCCTGGGATTGCTGTGTGAACAATGGGAGAGGATTCTCTCCCCACCGGGGCTGCATGGACTGGGACAGCCTGTGGCCAACCTGCCTCCTACTCACTTAGAATGGAGCTGGACACGGTTGGTTAATCAAGGGCCGAGAGAGAGAGCACCCAGGGGATCCCGCTTGACCCAAAGAGCCAGAAGTGCCTGAACCAAAGCCCCTTCTAGACTCGGCAGCTCTGGGAGCCAGTGGGCCCTGTTTTTATGGCTTGTAAGTAAGAGTCGCTACTGACACAGGTCCTGAACATAGGTGCGGCCTGGGCCGGCGCTCCTCATGGCTGTTCACAGCAGCCCGCTGGCTGCTCAGCCTCGCCCACCTCAGTGCGCCACCAGCGCCGGGGCCCTGCAGGGCCAGCTTCAACAGCATGCAGACCTCAGTCCTAGGCTGGCCACGAGGCCGCACCTGCCATCCCATTTGAGTTCGGCTGCCTGGCCTCGGCCCGTAGTCCCAGTCCCCGTCTCAGAGATACAGACTTCTCTGAAGTGTTGCTCCATAGCACAGAAATGCAAAGGCTCACTCCCCCACCAAACCCTTCCTTCCATGTAATTATATGTCAAGCACCTCTTTCGGAAGCCAGGGGTCTGCAGGGTCCCACGTGGGCTGGGGAGGGCTACGGTGTCATTTTCAGCCAGCGATGAGGAAGGAGTCATTCATTCACCTACCACCTCTGTGCTGAGCACACACCTGATTCTTGTAGGCTGGGGAGCCAGGAGAACCCTCTTGGCAGGTTGGGGCCCCAGGGGAAAGGGGTCATCAACCTTTTCAGAGCAGAAGCCTGGGTGCCCCTTGCTGTGGGAGGAGCCGCCCAAGAGAGAGATGCCCAGGTGTGTCCCTAGTCCTCAGCCCTCAGCGTGTTGTGACAGGGAGGGACAGAGGCCAGGGAAACCAGTCAGCCATTCTCAGTGAGTCAGGCCTTTGGCAGGCGGCCCCCAGCCCCAGGGCGTCTCTGACTCAGCCTGCTGACTGACAGGGGATCACAGACAGGAGGCAGTGAAAGTGCCAGGAAAGGGCAGCAGACTTCTCCAGCTTCCCCAGAGTCCTGTGTTGGGCATCCTCCAAGACCCAGCCCCGCGGAGCCCCACACAGCCACCTCTTCTCATTCCTCCCCCTCGCAGCTCTCTTCAGTCTGAGAGGCCCAGAGAGACACAGGAGGGCACCCCTCCCCAGGCACAGGCAAGCGAGTGGCCCCAGTGGCCCTTGAATGTCAGGGCAGACATCAGCCTGTTCTGAAGACAGGACTCTCCAGGGAAGGTGGAGTTGATGCTGAGGGCAGAGGAAAGATCACTTCCTGGCTCTCAGACTCTCTACACCCTGTCATGGGCCCCACCCTACAACTAGCTCTCTCTAAGTACTGCTTACTACCAGCTTGGGGTCAGCCCTGACCCTCAGGTCATTTTCTTAAGCACATATGCCTCATCAGCTTCCCCCACCCTAATTTAATGCTGCCGGTTTGGCCCCTCGGGACACACCTTATGCTCATTTCAACAGTTTGAGCCCACGCATGCCCTGACTCTTCTCTGTGATCACATCATTGTTCCCACCTCAGACTCAGATCCCAGCCTGCCACTGCGAAGGGGCCCCACAGGGTCGCCCGGCCTCAGGACCACTTAGAAGCCAAAGAAGGAGCAGCGTGGAGTCGTTCTTCTGCTTGCTGTCTCAGCACCCTATGAGGGGCCTACTTCTCTGCCACCCCACAGGAGGGAGGGGAGGAATCGCGCCAGAGCTTCTGCACCAGCGCTCCAGGCCCAGGGGGCAGCCATCCCACGCCCACTTTGCCCGTCTGTGGGCGGGGCCAAGGGAGGCCCAGGTCTTCCCGAAAACTGTATACTGGACCCCTCCTACTCGCCCCTCACCAGGAGGAACCCCCAAGAAATAGCCTCTGTTTAAGAACTCCAACTTTGGAAGGTACCTGGACAAGTTACTTAGCACTCTGAGCCCCAGTGGGGCCTGGGACACAGAAGAAAATGGAAAAAGATCATCTTTTCTTGGTTCACTGTCACTGACTTAAATGGAAAGCACTGATCTTGACCTCTCTATAGATCCCTAGATTCCTTTGAAAAGCTCTGAGAGCTATGAACTCTTACCCTCGAGAAAGCACACCACACAAACACTGTAAACACAACTCGAGGGTGTGAAGACCCCTGCAGATTTGCACGGACCCCGCCGGGTTAGAAATCTTTTCCCCAAATGCAGTTGCAGTTCCGGCTCAGGGCTCCGTGCGAGGCCAGCGTTCATGGTCGCCCTGGGCCTGCAGCAAAGCGCTTTTTCTGCCTCACGGTTTGCCCGTCCAGGAGCGGTGTTCTCAGGTCTGTTCAGGGCAGCTTTGGTCTCCATTCCAACCAGGGCCTGGAGGTGGCAGCACCTTCCCTGGCAGGAGGCCAGTGAGGTGTGTAGCACCGCCCCCGCCGCTCCCCCCTCCCCCAGCCCCGCACGCCCCGCACGCCCCAATCGCGACCGGCTGAGGTCTCCCACAGGCTCCCCACACGCACGCGCGGAGGGAACGTGCTCCCACACCATGCGCCTCACCTCCCTTGCATCTCTTGCCCAGGGCCGTTTAAGTTTTGTGTGTGTGAAATAAAACAGACCTATGGAAACAGTACATAGACATATATACATATATAGTACAGAAAACACATATAAATCAAACACTGGTGTAACTACCACCCACATTCTCAAGAATAAAGCAAAGAGACTAGGGGAGGCACCCGAGAGCACACCCACGTTCTCTCACCATGTGGTCCCTGCAGTTCATTCAGACCTTAGGCCAGGGCCCCTAACAGGTAAATTAGACTTGGCCTTTAGCCCTGGTTCCTGGATGCTGAGGAGGCACCTGTGCATCCACCCAGACCAGAGACCATGTGGGCTGCACTGGGAGCTGGGGGGAAGCATCCTGGGTGATAAGGCTGGAGGTTGGCTATCATGTGACTTTGGCCTCAGATTTCCCACTGGCAAAGGGAGAAGCACATGTCACTAGTCTGTTAAGTCTCTTGGAACCTCTGACATTTTCTAGGAGAGGACATCAGAGGGCCACTCTGTAACCAGCTCTCCTGCCTGGGTGACCTCAGCACACCCCAGCATGGAAGTTCAGAAGGAGCTGTGGGGAAGCTGAGAGCCGAGGAGCGGGAACCAGCAGCAGCTGCTTCCCATGGAGAAGCTATGGAGGCTGGGGAAGAGGCACCTGGCCTCAGAGATCCCAGTGACAGGCAGGAGGGATCGGCGTGCCTCTGGAGGGGGTGGAAGGTTGGGTGAGAAGGGATGCAGATGGGGTGTGGCTTCCTCAGACAGATGTCCCAGGTGAGCCCTGTTTTAGAAGACAGCTGACTGGAACGGCATTTTCCAGCACTTTTTTTTTTTAATTCATTGATTTGACAGAGAGAGAGAGGAGAGGGAAATGGATTTTGTCATTTGCCCTATTTATTGGTTCATTGGTTGCTTCTTGCATGTGCCCTGACTGGAGATTGAACCCACAGCATTGAGGTATCGGGACGATGCTCTAACCAACTGAGCTTCCCGGCCAGGGCTCCATCACTCTTGATACCTTTCCATTCTCTGGAGATCCTCTAAGCTGTCCTCAGCAACCTGCGCACACCAGATGGGGGTGCTCAGGGCTGTCCCTCAAGTGCATTGTAACTGACTTTCATGGCCACTCATAAAAATTCTGTGACCAACTGTCCCCATTTGCCCAGGACTAAGGGATTGTCTGGGACACAGGACTTTCAGTGGTCAAGTCAGGAATGTTCTGGGCAAATTGGGGTGGTTGGTCACCCCACAGAGCAGCCAGGAGGATTGGGTAGGGTCCTTTCAGATTCTCTGTGTTCACACCTCCTTAGTCCAAGGGTGGCAGGAGCAGTGCCCCTGGTGGCACCAATCTGCCTGGCGTTGAAGACCCCAGAAAGCCAGGAAGGACAAGGCAGGCTGGTGACCTGCACCGAACTCCCTGTCTTCAGTGTTTCCTTGCTTGTTTGCTTCCCCTCTGAGTCTTCCTGTGCTGGGCAAAAACGTTTGGGCCTCTCTGCAGCCTACCCCGATCTTCCGGGGACTGCCAAACTAGGAGCAGAATGCACAGGGCACCCCTGGGCGGGGCCAGGCTCCTGCGCATCCCCTACTTCCCACAGGACCTGCCCTGAGGGTTGGCAGGGGAGGGGGAGAAGGAAACGGGTGGGGGAACCTCTGAGGAGTGTCATTGGGACCCTGCTCTTTGAGGCAGCCCTGTCCTCACCTGTGGGGCCTGAAGTCATCTTGGCTGGCCGAAGAGTACATATTTGCACTAAGAAATTTGTAAAGCTTTTTCAGTATTAAAAAAGAATGAAATCTTGCCATTTTGTAACAACGTGAATGAACCTAGAGGGTATTGTGCTAAGTGAAGTAAGCCAGTCAGAGACAAACACCGTATGGTCTTGTCTGTATGTGGAATCTAAAAAAACCAAAATAAATGAATAAACAAAACAAAGATGTAGACATAGAAACGAGCTGATAGTTTCCAACGGGGAGGGGCTAGGAGATGGAAATTTTTTGTTTGCGATTAAGCCAACTCAAAACTGAATGAAGAAGACTCTCCCCACGCACCACACACTCTAAATGTGGCATTGCAGCCCCCGTTGGCCATGCCCTTGGTGCCTGCGACCCAAGGAGCTACTTCAGAGGCCCTAGGTGGGGGGGGGGGGTGGTCAGGGAACAGGGCTGGGCTCTGCCACAGCGGCGAATGTCTTCACCTTTCTAAGCTTCAGTTTCCTCGTAATTCTGGGGAAAGTCCAAGATCGAAGTGCCAGCAGATCTGGTGGCCATCTTCTTGCTGTGGCTCTCACGTGGCACAATGAGGCAGGAAGGATTTTTATAAAGAACATAAAATATTTGGATAAAAAATCAATTATGGATGGGTGTTAGGTCAGAAATTAGGGGTTCTCACTTTTTCTAATACACGAAAATAAATAAATAAGGATTTCTTGGTCGAAGAGCATAGAAAAGAAAGGAGGGAGAGAAGGAGGGAGGGAGGAAGGGACGGAAGGGACGGAGGAAGGAAGGATGTCAGTTTGTAATGCTTTTTATAACCAATGCCTGACCTAACTGGGGTACGAAGATATTCACAGATTATGAAACAGAATCAAAACTCGAGTTACGAAATAACAAAGAAAAGCCTCTGGATCACAACAGGAGGCGCTGTGTGGGTCGTGTCTTGAGGCCACAAGGCCAGCTCGGCATCCGTCGGCATGAACCCCTTGGAGGCGCGCCGGCTGCGGGCTCACGGAAGGGGCTGCAGCGCCTCCGCCCTCGCTCTGGCAGGGCGGGGATGGCAGGGGTCGGTTAGACCGTGAGGACGACTTTTCCCTCCTGCTGCCAGCCCCAAAAGGCTTTCCAGTTTTTCAAGCGCTCCCTCTTTGTTCTCTAGTCTCCTCGTCCATTCAAAGGCAGCGAGAATGGGGTCTACATCCGGGAGTGGGGAATGAAGAACTGAGTGCGATGAGGAGAGAGCGCCCGTGGAGGCAGCCCAGGTGAGGCAGGAAAGGTGGACACTGCCCTCCGATCAGAGGTGAGGGGACCAGTCCGCACCCGCACCCGTCCGCACCCGTCCACGAGCCTTTCCTGCCTCCAACAGAAGTTACTCTGCCACGTCTGACTTCATTTCACCCTCTTTTCCCCGCCCACTTTTCAAACTGGCGGGGGACTGCTGGGGGCCTTCCAAGGCTGGTGGTTTTCACAGCAGAACGGAAGCAAGCCACGTGTCAGCCAGGTTTCTCTGCTCTCCAGAGGTGTGTAAAAAGGACTCAGCGTCTCCCATTCCTACTGCCTATACACGTGACAAACCCGGGGCCCCCAGAG
Source organism: Micronycteris hirsuta (assembly GCA_004026765.1). Lineage (NCBI taxonomy): Eukaryota > Metazoa > Chordata > Mammalia > Chiroptera > Phyllostomidae > Micronycteris > Micronycteris hirsuta. The sequence goes on from PVJI01004851.1 coordinate 47,488, forward strand.
GCGCACATTCTGCCCTTCCTCTGCCCCTGGACCCTGGTCCGCGGTCCCTGGACTCCTGTTTCTGTGAACTGCAACACTTGCGTATTCAGGGACCCCAATGTGAAACTCAGCCCTGTTTTGATTTTTAAGATAGACATACACACATAATCACAGGGAGTCACACAAAGCTCTTGGCACGTGGTAAAGTTAAATTTGGCGGGAGAATATTAATGCTCCCATCATAATACTTTAAACAATTTCACGTGGAGCAGCCTTCATCTGAGGGCTTCACTACTTTTTAAATGTCATTTCCGGCCACCCCCAGCTCACTCGCTGTCTTGCTAGCTCCTTCTTCTTCCTCTGGGGCAGCATTAGTTTCCATTGGTCTCCTCCCCACCCTTCCCCTCTCAACCTTGAGTTGCCAAGATGTCCATTATCTCCAATTGATATAGCAATATAATGTAAGGTCTATCAAAATCTCAGCGGGAGCTTTTGTAGATATGCACAAGATTACTCTAAAATTTATCTAAGACCAAGGAACTGCAATAGCTGAAACAATGTTGGAAAGAAGAATAATGTGGAAGGAATGCTTCTGCTCGATTTTAAGACTTACGTCGCTGCAATAATCAAGACAAACACCCAAGCATGGAAGCATGCACCTCCTGCAGGCCCGAGACTCCCCATCCTCAGCCAGAGACTCCAGGAGTCCCAGCGGCACCGCTGGCACCCGGCCTGGGAAACTCTCCTTCACTCAAGGCCAGGACTGTCCTGCCACAACAAGTGCCCAGCCCTTGCAGAGCTCCTTATCCCTGCAGGCCAGACTCCTTCCTCCCCACTGGGAGCGGCAGGTGGCCGGTCCCGGGAGGCTCTGCCTGCCCTCTCGAGCAGCACCAGAAGGGCCAGCAGGAGCCTCATGGCCCTAACTCAACTAGGAGACCAAAACAGCAGAAAAATGCCCTGGCTGGTGTAGCTCAGTGGATTGAGCGCGGGCTGGGAACCAGAGGGTCCCGGTTTGATTCCCAGTCAGGGCACATGCCTGGGTTGTGGGCCAGGTCCCCATGAGGGCCATGTGAGAGGCAACCATACATTGCTGTTTCTCTCCCTCTCTCCCTCCCTTACCCTCTTTCTAAAAATAAATAAAAATAAACTAAAAATTAAAAAAAAAACAGCAGAAACACTCTGAGAATCCAACTTTCATTGGAACTGCAAATCAAGCCAGGACCTTTGTGTTAAACCTAAACAGAGTGAGTGACTACTAGAATGAAAAATGTATTCAGGACGTAGGTGCCCTCACACCATAGCCAAAACATACAAGATACAACGAGGAAATCACTCATCATATCAAGAATTGGGAAAATTGCAACTTGATGAGAAAAGACAGTCCACGGATGCCCACAACAAGATGAAATGATCTGGCAAGAATTTTGAAGTATTCAACATAAAAAATGCTTCAATGAACAATTATAAATTCTCTTGAAACACACTTAAAAAAAATTCAGCAAAGAATCAGCAAAGAAATAAAGGACAAAGAGGGACGACCCAACAGCCAAAACCTGAAGCAGCCCACACGTCCTTCCGTGAGCGCATGTTAAACAACACGCATAGCCCATCACACCACGCCACAACCACAACCACACGAAGTAGCGACACACGCAATGATTTGGGTGGGTCCTCAGGGCATTTTGCTGTGTGAAAAAGCCAGTCTCGAAAGATCACATACCGAACGACCCAATTCACATAACCTTGAAATGACAGAACGGTAGAGAGGGAGCGCAGATGAGGGGAGAGGAGGAGGGGGAGCTGGTGAGTGATGTTAAAGAGGCGGATCTTCGCGATGATGAAATAATTCTGTATGTTGACTGCAGTGGTGAGGACACAGATCTCCAGGTGTGAGAGAACGGCATCAAATATACACACACAATGTACCAATGTCACTTTCCCGGTGTGGATATTGCACTTAGTTATGTGAGCGGCCATTGGGTGAGGGAACCCAGGACTGCTCTCGTACAGATGGCTCTTGAACAACCTGGGGGTTGGAGCACCAGCCCCTGTGCAGTTGAAAATCTGTGTATAACTTTGGACTCCCCCAGAACTTAACTGCAGCAACCCCTCAGTGTCTGTGGCATTGGTTCCAGGATCCTGTCAAATGCTCAAGCCCTCAGAAGCTCAAGTCCCTTCCATGAAAGAGCAGAGAACAATGCACACAGTCTCGGCCCCCCTCATCGGCAGATTTCCAAGTGTGGGCGGAAAATACAGTTTTCTACTGCAGTTGGTTAAACCCTCAGTCGCGAAATCCAGGGAGAAAGCTAGCCAACTACGTATTTATTGGAAAAAAACCAGGTACCAGTGGACGCAGTTCAAACCCATGTTACTCGAGGGTCAACTGTACCTATCACTGCAGCTTCCTGGGAATCTGTGCTTATTTCCACACACACACACACACACACACACACACACGCACACACAGTCACCAAAGCTGTTGGGAGCACAGTAGACTGTTTTGATGGAGGCAGGGTTGACACCATGGTAATGTAAAAACCTCGTGTGAAGCAGCCAAGGGTTCCGCTTAACAGTTTCTCCACTCTGCGCTTGTTCACCCCCCGCCCCGCTTTTGCGCTCCTGGCGCAGCATCTCAGCAGCCCCCATCTTGCCAGCTCCTTCCCCTCCCTCCTTGGCTGTGTTCTGCCCCTTCCCACGCTTCCTTCCCACCTCTCCTTTGGGCTGCCAATCAAATGCCACCTTTCCGCCACACTCCAGGGCAACTAATCAGAGGTAGCCATCCTTCTTCCCAAGGAATGGGATGTGACTCAAACTGCGCCAGACTCCTTGCAGGGGGCCGTTCTGAGACCACTGCAGTTACGGGCACAGGTGGGGCTTTTTGGCTGCACGTCTCCAGGTGCACCACTCACAGTGTGTTCTTCACACTTTGGACTTAGAGGGTATCCTAAGCTGGAGCCCCAGAGGGAGAAACTGAGGAGGAAGGACTTCCTAAAATGTAAAGTCTACCAGGCAAGGCGAGAAGGGCTTCTCCAGGTATAGACAAGACAGGAAGGAGGGGGCCAAAGTCAAGCGGGTACACCAGCCTCGCATACCACCCACACTTCCTCCCAGGAAGCTCACTACCCTCAGGTGGGCCACTGCCAGGTGGGCCACATGCCTCCCATAGCCTCCAGGGCAGGCCCGGCTCCCTGGGGTGGCATCACAGTGCTATACTTCCATGGAAGTCTTTGTGGGCTCACCTGTCACTCACCTGTCGTGCAGGGTGGGGATCAGCTGGAGGAGACCACAGTCCTAGAGCACAGGGCTTGGGAGGGGGAGGGTAAAAAGGAGAATTCTCATTGCTGAGAGGAGGCCAAGGCTGGAATAAATGTCATCTGGGGGTATGTCCCTGGGAGCGGGCAGTGTCAGTAGAGGCCGAAACTTGAGCCAGAACAGTCTCTTCTGTTGAGAGGGAAGTCAGGTGGGAGATGAGGACCTGACCCCACGTCCCAGCCTGCAGACTCCCCATCAGGGCCTCCATGCTGTGCTCAGTGCGCAGAGCTTCTGCGAGGAGCGGAGGCAGGCTGGCTCAGCCCGAAGACTCAGGCAGGTCAGGCTTGTTTTCCCTTTGGCCCCCAACACAGACACGTCCAGTCATTCTCTCTCTCTTTCCCCTCCAAGGCACGTTGCAGCGGAGCAGGCTGGCGCTGGCAGAGCGCTGCCTTGGCCCTCACCTGGTCACCTCACCCTGCTGGCCCCAAGGCCCTGCTCTCCCCTGCCCTGTTCCTGGCTCCCAGCCCCCAGCTGCCCCCTGCGGCCCAGCCGGCCAAGGCCGGGCTGTTTTGGAAAAATGCTGGGAGGTGGCAAAAGTGCGGTCTTCGAGTTCCCTCCGAACTGGCGCCCCGATCGCTGGACAAACAGTGGCCGTGTTTGCCTGCCCACAACTGCCTGTGTTCTCCTTCCAGGCCAGGAGATCCCGGGGGCGGTCGGCCCGTGGGGGGCGGGCAGGCAGGCGGGCGGGCGGACGTCACTGACCCGCGGGCCCACGGGAGAGAGGCATGGACGGACCGGGCGATGACAGGCCTGCCACCGCCCGGCCAGGCCACCCCCCCACCCTGTGGTGGGCGGTCAGACTGAGGGCAGCCGAGGACCGCGATTCCTGCACCTCGGCTGCCACACAGGACATTCCACCAGGAGAGATGGAATTCACACTCTGAAAAACTACTACCTTCCGCTGGCACGTTTCCCGGTGGAAGCTCGGGCTGTTTCAGGGCTGCCTCTTACCGACAGGGGAGACCTCTGTCTGGGGGAGCCCCTCGGAGCGGGCATGTGCTGGTGGGGCCGGTGGTCTGCTCCTGGCGCAGGGACTGCCCTTGGATTCCGTGAGGCCCCAGGAGAGTCTCTGCACTCTGAGACTTTATCTTATGGGAAATGGAGGACTCATCCTTGCTCCCCTCCCCCCACCCTGGGGAGGGCAGGGCGAGGGGGTGGGGAGGAGAGGCCTGCATGCAGTGGGGAGGGGGCAGATGAGGCAGAAGACAGTATGGGGCAAAGGACAGATGGTCAGGGCCGGCTGAGCGTCCCTCCCTGGTGGCGTTCTTTGGAAGACGTTGGTGTTTCTCTTCTGGGTGGCCAGGCCCTGCGACCCGGGGTGTGTCTGCGTTCAGAGAGAAATGCTACAGCCACAAAAAGGCCTTTCTCAGGCCAGCTCAGGGGAGGCTTTCCCTGCCCAGGCTGCGAGGAGGGGGCCGGGCACGGCAGAGGCCGGGACCAGCCTGGGCGCCGTGGGGCCTTTCGCTCCCTGGTTCCTGGAGCCGCGCAGGGACCACGGCTCAGCCTCTCACTGCCCTCCGTCCGCACCCGCAACCCCTCGGTGTCCCAGGGCTGGACGCCATGACCTTTGCCGGTCTGGCTGTCACCCTCTGTGACAGGTTGCTGAGCAGCTTTCACAGTTGCTAATCAGCAAAGATCACACGATTTGTCGTCAAAGGGGCTTGGGGAGCCCTGCAACCTGTGTCCGCTCTACATCACGTTGCCCTTTAGCGTGCCCATCCTCGGGCGCAGGGGCCTGAGAATCCTGCAGCGGAGGAATCTGCCCGCCCCTGCTTAACCTCTTCCCTAAACGTATTGGCTCCGGGAATCTATTTGCTCCACGAAACAGCCTCTGAGAAGCGCCTGCGTGACACGAGGCTGGGAGTCAGGGGGACTGAGATCTGCCCCTCAACTTACCACGTGTCTGTGGACATCAGTGTAAACACTACGGACTCTGAGCATGGGCCCTGAGCTTTCTGGGCTGCCCCGTGCGGCATGGAGGCACCTAGCCCAGGCGGCCACGGCCACACTCTACTGGGGGGCTGGCTCCAGCGGCCTCACCCCCGACAGACCTCTGGGGCCGGTGGCCGCCCAGTCACACCTTTCTGCCCCGGGGGAACCTAGTTGCCACAGGGCACTGCCCGACTTCCCTGTGCCCACGCCCAAGGTCTGACAGGTTGGCCTCACAGGACAAGTGTGTCCAGGAAGAACTTCCTGCCTGGCAGGTAGGATTGGGTGCTGCTGAAGGGAATGTGGGTGGCGGGGGTACCCTTTCAGGGAGGCGGAGAAGGCAGACACCGGAGAGCCAAACGAGGGTGAGTCCCCACGGTTTATTATGGAAGCCTATAAAAGAGCCACATCGAGTACTTTCAAAATCACAAATGCACAACATTCACTTTTAATATGCAACATGGAATATTATATACAGATTAAGACCACATGGCAGCAGAAACACTCACACGGCACCAGTTTCATATCAAAACAAAACACACGAGTGCTTTTTCAATATTAAAACAACTGTGATAAAAACATATTAATATTTTGAACCATGTTTACAATAGAGAAAAATTCATATTTTACTAAATAACAAATATTTAACAGCAAAAACTTTATACTAAATATCTATTTTGAATTATAACAAAAATAGTACTTATAATAGTTTATAAAGACAGACACAAAATTATAACATTTATGAAAAAAAAGTCTTGTGTATAAAATAATATCATAGCAATCTGGGCAGGGGCGGGGCGGGGCCCAGAACACAAACGCCAGCGCCCGGCATCGAAAGTGCTTCAGTCTGCAAGCCCAGGGCAGGGAAAATGCTGTGGGGTTCTGTCTTTTGAATGTCAAGTTATAATAGTTAGGAATGAATGGTAAGTGAGAAGACACCACCCATCTAATGCTACGTCTATAAAACCTACACACAAACTCACAGCTGGACACACAGCGGAGAGATGGTGAACCTCAACATTGGGACCCTTCAGCCAGCCAGTCAAGAGCTTTCTTCATTTCTCTTATTGCTACCTTGAGACCCAGCAGGGCAAATGATCCTTCTCTCCTCCCTCACAGGAATCCTTCTCAGCCTCTCCTCCGCCCCTGCCAAGCTGAGTATCCCAAACGGAAGGGCCACTGTGGCCTCCCAGGGCCCTCCAGCCCCCCACCCCTCAGCAGGGACAGGCCCAGTGCACCTCCTGTCTGAAGTTGCACTTGTGTGTTCCTAGATACTGTCAAGAACAATTGGTTCAGGGCAAGCTGGATTAGCTTGAAGGCGCATGAACCTTCCAGACACTGGGCTTTTTGGTGGGTGACCAGTCTGGTGCACCTGCAGGTGTTTTGCAAGTTCTGATGAATCTTAACACACTTTTGCCTGTTTTTGAGAATTTGGAGAGATTGAGAGATCTTACTAATTGTTTTAAATGTCTATTTTTTGCCAATAATATCTGTCCCACGTTTTTTAATAGTAAAAAAGTAGGAAACAAATGCAACACTTGAGAACGGAGCATTTTAGCACAGTCTGGGACGTGAAGCCATTCCTGCGAAGCAGACTTCGTAGGAATGGGCCGTGGAGGTGAGTGCGGGCACCGTCTGTCCACTCTGCACCTTCAGAGGGGCACTGCGTGGTCACAGTGGTCACTTCTCAGAGAGGCGACTGGGGGATCAACGTACTGCATCCTTTTCTGTGTGTTTTTGATTTTCTTGTCAAGGGGGTCCACTGCCTTTATAACATCAAAACCCGATAGAGAAACACAGAAAGCAAAGAAAAATCTGAAAACAGACAAAATCACTGAAGACTCATCAAGGGCCCAAACCAGCCCTGGGGTGGGGCACCCCAAATTGTCTGCGCTCCAAATGCTGGCGGCAGAAGCTACTCTTTCCCCCAGTCATCCCCGACTGGCCAACTTCCAAGCAAATCACTTCTGACAAACCACACATACCCTCCTCAGCTCTTCCTGCAGCCTCCCGCCAGCTGCCTCGCGCCCGGGCAGGGCCGAGTCAGGTCCGAGGAAGGGCTGCCATCTACACTCACCTCCCCTGGCTTTCACCTCGTCCCCACCCCCCTGAGCTGGGCTAAGCAGACAATGGCACAGAGGTGGGAAGGGACTTCAAGGACACCTTTCCAAGGAAAACGGGAGAAGGTTAAGGAAGGGACAATGGAGGCCCTCACTCCCTGTCAGAAGAAAGAACCCGTATCCTTCCCCAGACTCACAAGACGAGTGGGGGGCACCAGGGAGACCAGTGACCATGCAGGAGATAGTGGCAGCCGCCAAATCCCCATGTTGACAGAGCAGGGAGGGAAGCAATGGGCCGTTTCCCATCTCCACCAGGGGCAAAGGCAGAGGCGCTGGATTTCACCCCAGGAGTGCAGTTGAGGTTGAACCCACAGCAAGTCTGGAGTCTAGGGGAGCTGCTCAACCCTCCACCAGACACAGGCAGGGTCACTCGCTGAAGCTGGTCCCAGGATGCTGGGATGGAGGCTAGGGGCCGGGGGAGGTACAATTCCAGTCCCCAGTAACGCCGAGATTCGGTTATATCAGTGAATAAATAGGAGCCAAGGGCCTTGGGTGTGTGTAATAGCGGAGCAGGGTGGGCCCAAGGCCACCTGGAGTGAAGGTGGGGATGTCCGTGCTGTGTGCACGCCCAGACCACCAGAGAGGACGCTGGGAGGATAGGGCCTGGAACTCCTTTGTTCCAACATCAGAGGAAAGAAAAAGTAGCAGCAATAAGTAATTTCAAATGTCCAAACTGTCAATGGGGGTGGGACCCCTCTAGGGTGGCCGCAGTCCCCACCCCCACCAAGGGTGACTTGTGTTCTGCACCAGGATGCTGTTCCTCTGTCCTGCCAGCACCGGGAGGGGCACATGCCTCAGTCTGAGCAGAGGCAGGAGGGAGAGGGGTGCTGAAGGGGGGCCAACTCTTCCTCCCGCCCCCCATGTCAACCACTTGACCTCAAACTAAAAGGGTCCAAATGAAATGGGAGGGGAGGGACCGATTGGGAACATCATAAGCAAATGCTGCAGCGTGAGCTGACTGACACTTAACACTGTAATGGGCATGAGGAGCCCCCAGCCATGCCCTGTCCCCGGAGCTAAGCTGGTGAAGACAGGAGAGAGACAGGGAGAAGCAGGAGCCAGGAGGGCCCCGTCAGTGTCCTGGAAGAACTGAGGCCCTTTTGGCTTTGGGTAGGGTTTGCCAGGGAAGGAAAAATGGGAGGGCAAGGTATGGGGCTGCTTCTTCTTCCCCAGGTTCCAGCCCCTCCCACACACAGGTTTCTACCCTTCCATTGCCCCCCACCCCAGGGCCCGGCTGGGCTGAGGTGGGGGTGTGGGCCAGGCCCTATTAGACTGTGGCACTTAGCATGGCCTCTGTCTCTGGCAGGATCTTGTTCTGGTTGGAGTCCAGGCCAAAGAACTTGACACTGAGGCCGTCCACGGGATGCAGGACAGGGACCAAGGTGATGCGGGGAAAGGTCCGGGTGGCCAGCTCAAAGCGGCTGGTGCTGGCCAGCTCCACCGCCAGCACCTTCAGGAACAGCTTGGCCAGGTGCTTGCCCAGGCAGGTCCGGACGCCGCCGCCAAAAGGGAGGTAATGGAATCGGCCGTCCTTGTCCTCGCTCCGAGCCTGACCAAAGCGGTCAGGGTCAAATACGTTCACGTCTTTGAACACAGGCGCTGTGTCATGAGTATCCCGGATGCTGTACATGACACTCCATCCTTTGGGGATCTGGAAACCCTGGAGACAAGATTGGGGGAAGGTGGGGTAGTGAGAGCCTGAGGACACGAGAGGGCCCAGAACTTCCTGCCTGCCAGCCCCCGACCCAGATGTTCCTAGAGACACTCCACTGTGGTTCCCCATGCCTGGCCAGCAGCCCTCAACATGTTAGTCCAGTCTCTTATTTTACAGAGTGTCCACATGCAACTTCATACACGACCCATGGGCTGGCTTTATCTTACTCAGCATTTGGGACTGGGTCTTTCCCATTGGACTGAAAGCTCCCTGAAAAAAAAAGGGTGTCTCCCCATCAGACTAGGTACCCCGAGGTGTTTCCCACCACAGCCCCCCACACCCAAGCTAGCGCTCCCATGGGCCCCTTGAGGCCCGGCCCCGAGGACCCAGCCTCACGTCAAGCTCGAAGGTCTGCAGCACGGTGCGGTAGCCACCAGAAATGGGCGTGAAGAGGCGCATGACCTCCTTGATGACGCAGTCCAGGTAGTGCAGGCCGCTGAGGGTGTCGAGACGCAGCGTGCCCTCGCAGGGGCAGCCACCACTGTGCAGGATGCCGTGGGCCCGCAGCTCCTCCCGAAGCTTCTCCAGCACGGCCGGGTGCTTCAGCAGCTGCATGATGAGCGACGTGCTGGCGCTGGCCGTGGTGGCATAGGCAGCAAAGATCAGCTCCAGAGTCCCATCCTGCAGCACAGAGGAGAGGCACCACTACAGATCGACTCCATGGCAGGCCCAGCCTGGGGGCCACCTCACTCTGCCAGGGTCCCCCGTGGCCCCAGGGTCATCTAGCTGGGTCCTGCCTGCTTCCCCTGAGCCTCTTGTCGCTGTGGTATTTGGGCCACAGTAGACACCAGTCAAAGGGTCAGTGCCCAGATTGGGAAGCAGATACAGCTGCTGCAGCCAAGGGCAGAGGCACTAGCCTGCAAGTCCCCTGGGGCTGGGCCATTTCTCACTCGCTGCTGGATTCCGGGGCAGTGAGCCCCAGCAGCCTAATCAGGGCAGGGAGCAAACAGGAAAAAAGAAGAAATCCCAAGGAGCCAGGCACTATGCAGGTGAGTAGGGTGGAGGTTCAGGTCGAGACCCCAACCTCCTCACTCCCAGGAGGACATCGGGGTTTGGGAGGCAGTGGGGCCTGGGGCCACACCCACAAGGACCTGGGATGGGACTGCAGTGAGAAAGTTGATGGGACTCCTCCAGGACACTCCAGGGAGCAAGAAACCCGTGCCACGGGCGCCCTGTGGAAAGGCCTCAGCGGGCTATCTCATTCCAAGCCCCACATTTCACAAATGTGGATGCCAAGCTCAGAGAGGAGTGAAGGGACTTGGGTCCCTTACTTGCCATGGCACCACCTGTGAGTCAGAACTTTTCCTGAAATGGCAGTCATTTGGGCTCCTTCTTGGCTCACCAAAAAAAAAACAAAAAACTGCAGCTAGAAGAAGGGAAGCAAAGGAGGGTGGGAAGTTGGCCGCCAGGCTCTGCTGGTACCTGGCAAGTGTGTGGAGGGCAGAGTCTAAACCAGGACGAACTAAAGGGGTCCCTTTGCAGAGACCAGGCAGAAGGGGCCGGTGCCATGCCCCCGGGGCAGCCCCAGGGTGGAGCAGGGGCACGCATGCTGCCCACCAGGAGGCCCCCACCTTCAGCTCCTGCATGGTCATCTCCTTCCCGTGCTCCTTGCTGCTCTCAATGAGGATGTCCAGCGCGTCCGAATAGTCCTTGCCCTGTGTGCACTGCAGCTTCTCCCGGATGGCCTTTTCCAGGCCCTTCTGCAGGGTCTGTCGTGCCTGAATGCCCTGGGGGGAAAAGGGGACCATCCTGTCACCCAAGAGGAAGGGCAGGGCCACCAAGGACCTCCTCCCAAGGTGGAGTGGGGTAGGGGATTCCTAGAATTTCCCTCTCAGCCAGAGACCACCAGGGGGAAGCCTCCACCCCATCCTCCCATGGACACTCCCCTCTGTGTGACTGGTCACTCCTCCTTCAGGGGGGCTCATGAATGCCCACCTTCTCTCTTCTCAGGCCCTGGGCACTCACCCGCCGGTAGCCACTAAAGGGCAAGTCGACAGGCAGGGAGAACACATTCTCCACAAACTGCTGGTAGACCTCAAAGAGGTGCCCGAGGTCCTCCTCAGGGATGCTGAAGCCCAGGAGGACACGGATGGCCATGCGGAAGGTGAGCTTCTGTGCCTCCTGATATACATTGATGGCCTCAGGGCGACTGCTCCAGGCACGCAGCGTGTCCTGGATCACCAGCTGGATCTTGGGCAGGTAGCTCTCCAGAGCTTCGTGGCTGAAGATTTTGGAGAATATCTGGAGGGCAGAGAGGTGGGCAAGCTGGTCAGATAGGCTCAGCCTGCCCTCAAGGCTCCCAGGGGCCTGGCCGAAGCGTAGGTCCCACGACTGTGATTAGGGAGAACTCCAGGCCTTCATCCTGATCGAGCTCCCGCTTCCGTCTCCCAGACACTCAGAGGGTGACCTGAGCGTTGACCCTCAGAAAAGCATGGGCTCCAAACACTAGCAAAGCCCTACAGACTGGGCAGTCCAGCTGCCAACAGGCCTGTGGGTGATATGGCTGTCCTTACCAGCTATGGGGACAACACAGAGAGGGCTGGGCAGGGCTGGAGGAGAGGCAGCCCTCCACTGCAGTGGCCCATCCCCTAATTCCCAGGCCACAGGGCAGAAGTGCCCAGGAGGAACGGAACAAAGGTGAGCGGACTGGACATGGAAAAGGTGGAAAGCAGTAGGTGGCTCTTCTACTCCACTGATGGGAGAATAAGAATCTGAGATTAGACTGCAAGTAGGACTTCCTGAGACCACAATGTGCTCTCACTCCCTGGGAACCACCTACTAGGTAAAGATCCTAGGGAGTTTGTTAATAGCTGTGCCATAAAAATGTCTTCAGTGTGGCCAGGTCTGGAGGCAGGAGGATGGGGACAAGGCTTTCCACCCGGAAAGATCACAAAGGTAAACAGAAGCCTTTTTAATTCCTTTCATCTTCCTGGTCCATTTCAAGTAGCCAATGAGTCCCTGTTGCCCACTCCCCTGCTCTCTGTCCTCCTGATTCCACAGCAACGTCACCTGCCCCTCCTCACCCAGGTGCCCCTGCACACCACTGCACACTAAGCTGCTGCCCTGGTGTGTAGGAGAGGGGAGGATGTTAGTTTATTTACTGACAGCCTGTGGGTCTCACTTGTAACCAACAACCTCCAGTCGCTCCCACCTCCAGAGTCTGGAGCAGAAGGGGGGCGCCCTCCCACCAGCACCGAGGGGAAGGTCATGGGGAAGGGAGGGTGAGGGATAGCACAGGGGAAGGAGACAAATATTCCTCCAGCCCCTCCACCCTGCTCCATGCAAACCACACACACGCGCCCGCCCTCCCCTCCTGCCCCCCAAACACAACCACCGCACAAACTGTAAATGTGAGAATTTCCCCTGCAGTCAGCTCGCGGAGGAAAAGGTAACATTTTCCTGGCCTCGGCCCTGCATGGCTAATGGGAGGGCTGGTTTGCAGAAATAACAGTGCTGGCCCTTCAGTGGCCCAGCCAGGCATTCACAATAGCACTTTCATTCCGAAATTCCCGGTGGGCAGAGGGAGGGAGGGAGGGAGGGAGGCCGCCAGTGAGGGGCAAAGAAGCCGCACTGTTCGGGGCTGCTCCTGCTACTAAGGGACCACTGAAAGGTAGGACGGTGGGAGGTGGCCAAGGGCAGCTCAGGCCTGGACCGGTCACTCACACCTTGCTCAGTTCGGGGTCCAGGGAATCTCCAGGGGACTTCAGCTGCCACCTCCCTGCACAGGGTGATGGGTAAAGGCAGCGTTCTGTCTCAGCCCTCCACCCTGGTGTCCTCAGGGTTCCAGTTTTAGCTCTTGGTCAAAAACTCTTAAGGGGCAGGAGTGGGAGCCCTGTCCCCAGAGCCCAACGACGGCCAACTAAGGGGCCTCCCAGAGCAGCAAAGAGACCGCAGAGTGAGCAGAAAGCGGCTCGTGGGAGCCCAGCAGGCTTATCACCAGGGGAAGCGAAAGATAACAGTGGATACCAGGCCTCAGGCGGGGAAGCTGGAGGTGGGGACAAGCAGGGACAGGGAGACAACACCTGGCCCAGAGTCAGGCAGCCCAGGGCAGACTGAAGGGTACTGCCAGGGAGGGCAGGGGCTGGCCAGGGCCCCCAGCGCAAGGGAGACCTGGGCCCACAGGTGGGCATGTAGAGGGGCCATGGGGCCGAGGCCACACCGACCAGAACCGGCCAAAGGCCAAGCCAGCTGGGCTCTAAGATGCAGCGGGGCGGTGGGTAAAGGCGGGCTGGGAGCCCAGACACATGAGTTTCAGCCCGTGCCATCATGGCCAAATCACCCCCAGCCTCAGTTTCCTCAGCTGTAAAAGGGTGAGGCTGAGCCAGGCCACCGCTTTCCCCTTTCAGTGTACACAGCACACAGCACCAGTGTCCCTATGTCCCTAAGCAGAGGCTGTCCCCTCAAAGAAGCCCAGAATCCGGCACTGCACAACAAGCTGCCTGGTAAGTGCCTGCCAGGCCCCCACTCACACACCCTACATGGGCTACGGTGGCCCAGGAGGGGCCATCTCAGGGTGACCAAAGGGGAAGCTCGCAGGGCCCCCCAGCACAATCCCAGGAGTGGCCAGATTGGACCCACTGACAAGCCCTTCCCTGCCCTTCCGTCCCAAAGGTTACATTTCCTGCGCCCTCTAGCGATAGCCACCTGAATAGCTCCTTCTGAAGCCCTCTGGCCAAGGGCTGAGGAGGGCCTGGGGGATGCGGGGAGCCCTGGGACTGAGCAGAGGGACTCCAAGGGCAGGTGGTCCACACCTTGCCTCTAGATGGGAAGGGATCCTGAGCAAAGTCAGGAGCTGAAATGTCCCCAGGAAGCCCACCAACACCTTGTACCTGCAGGTCCCCCAGGGCTGGGGCTTCTCAAAAGAGAATTGCAGCCAGGAGCAAGGCTCTTATCTTGATCCATCAGGAAATCTAACTGGATGTTCTCTGGAGTCTCTTTTTACCTGGATGTCCCACGATTCTCCTCAGAGCCCCCCTGAAGTAGAACACTACCCAAATAAGAAGCCAAACAAAGGCAGATTTGGGGCACTCTGGGACCAGGTGCTTTGCTCAGAAATCGCCAAGCCCGTGCCCTGCCTCTGGCCCAGGAGAGAGCCTAAGCACTGGGGCCTCCCAGGCGCCGGGAAAACTCCAGGCCCTCATCCTTGGGTCTGTGCCCAGGGTTAACAGCTTGGGCACTTCCCGAAGTAGGGGCAGCCTAGAAACCACCACCCACCACACAGGCCAGGAGGAGGCAGAGGTGCTGGCCAGGGCAGAGGGAGGCTGCGATGGGGCGGGCGGGGTCAGGATTCGGGCACGTGGGAAGGCGCCCTGTGGAGCCACTCAGTGTGAAGAGGGGAAAGATTCCCTTCCCGGGAGCCGCCTTCCCTGACCACAATAGTTACAGGAGCCAGGGTTGCTTTTGTTCCCCACTGGGGCATCCCTTGGAATTCCCAAAAGTGAGACAAGAATGCTGGACAAAGGTCATCGGGAACCAGCTCTGGCCCAGGAAAAGCCCTGCAGAGGGAGCAGCAGGTATGGACTTTCCACCAGGGTTAGTGCTGGGAGCGGTGAGAGCAGAGGACCAGGGAGACCTGGGGGCTCCCAGGCACAGGCCACAGCAGCCTGGGCTCCTCCTGTCCTTAGGATGGACTAGGAACCCTCCCCCACCCGCGTGGGCTTCGCCAACCACGCTACCGCTACCGGCTCAAGCGCCCAAATCTCTCCCCTGAATGGGAGATGGTTCCACAATGAGGAGGGAGGGAGAGGGGACCACCAAGGGGCTTGTCAAGGCTCAAGTTCCCTATAATTGTTTTTACAAATCCTTCTCCCTCCCCCTCCCGCACCTCCTGCTGCTCCCCCAGCGGCCCTGGCTGGGGAGTCATTCACTGAACACCTAGGATCCTGCACGCCAGACAACCTCCCTTTTTTCTGCTGGCCACTATGGATGGACAGACAGAGGAGATGATTGGGCAGCCTCGGGAGCTGAAAGAGCCAGAGAGGGAACCCACTCCCTGGGCCAGTGACTCAGACTGGGAGGAATGGAAGTAGCTGCCCAGGAGGGTGGGGGCCTGGGCAGGCCACCCCGCCAAGCCACCGGAGCCGTGGCCTGCGGAGTGGAAAGAATAACAGAGGGCAGGCAGCCACCGAGGCAGCTGTCCGCACAGCACAGGGGTGACGCCAAGGTGTGTACTTTGTACTCAAGTAAGAGAGAAGACAAGAGAGACGTCATCTTCCCAGCTGTCTGGCATTTCCAGTGGGCCTCGGCTTCACCCTGGCTGCCTCCTGAGCCCGTCTCTGCTCTGTGCCCCTGGTCGGGAGGGGCTGGCCCAGACCTCCCAGCCTGCATGAGCCTCTCTGGGTTCCCCTCCCACCACCCATAGAAATAGAGTACCTGTCCCCCATTCTCCTCCAGCTCTAACCCTCTCCCCTAACTCTTCCACACACAACAAAAGCACCCGGAGCAGGCGAGGAGGGCAGTACTTGGCAGTGCCACAGAATTGGAAAAAGTTTGCCCATTCATTCCTCTTCCAGCCATAGTAAAACCCCCTCAGAAAGCTGAGGACCAAAGGGGGAGGGCCTCCTAAGGTCATGACTGGCCACACCCACCGGATCCCCAAATCCCCTGCCTCCATTTCTCCTCGCCCAGTCAAGTGGCCAGCTACCCATCCTGGGGGCTCTGAGTCCTGAGGGGGACCCTGTTGTCTGGCCCAAGTCTATTCTAAGGGCAAGGCCAGCTGTCCTGGCTCGCTGTTTTGCTTTCAGCATTTCTAGCCCCAGGAGACACATCCCCAACCCCCCGCTTTTCTGCAGGGGGAACCTGGAATGGATACATCAGTGGCAAAAGGGGCTCCAGGCCAAAGCAGATGCCAGCCAATCACCCCGGCCCACCACCAAGGCCACAACTGTCTCCCAAGGCTGGGAGAATGAGCAAACACATCAGCATCACAGCTCAGACCCCTCCTCACGCTGGGAGAAGGACACAGAAAGGAGGGAAAAGGGAGGGGTGGTCCCCCTCCCACCCAACCCACCCTCCCACTGTTTGGCACAAGGGCACGCAGTGGGAGGCACCCATCCCAGGCGCCCTCGTGGCTGGCTGTGGGCTCCCTCCCCCACTGACCTTCAGAGGCATCCGCTCCTGCCACCTGCCCCCTCAGTGGCCCCGGGCCCACCGGCTGGTGCTACAGTAACTTTTGGGTGAAAGACTTCAGCTGGTGGAACCAAGGTCTATGCCAGGGGCCCTCCCAGGAACAGGGCTGCCTGGCCCTGCCACCAGCCTCCCATCCAGTGCAGGTGGGAACTTCTGCCGGAGCTGAGCCTGGTGGACATGACTGAAATTAGAGGCTGTCACCAGTCCAAAGGCCACCGAGAGATGACCCTGGCTGGCCTCCTGCAACCGCGGGCCTCCTCGCTCTGCCCGCCTGCTGAAGCCTCTCCGTCCAACATACACCGCAGGATGCACAGGGTTTCTGAGGGGAGCGCAGCGATCCCGAGCCTATGCTCCACCCCCACCCAGAACTATCTCCCCAAAGGCCAGGTCAGGGAGGGGTGGTTAGTGGGTCTCAATCCCTGCTGCCAAAGCCTGGGGAGCTCTTGCTCCACCTCGGCCTTGGGCACAGAAGTCTTTGTAGCCAGGGAGCTGGGTAGGAGGGGCAGGAGGACCACTCCTGGGTCTCCCCAATCCATGGGTCCCAGGCCAAGAAGCCTCCAAGCTCTGGGGAGGCCACTGTCTGAGGTGCCCCAAGGTGTCTGGCCTCTTGGTGCAAAGAGGCCCAGCCCAGTCTCCCAAGGGAAAGAGGAAATGTCTGATCCTGGTCTGTGGGGCGGGCACAGAGGCCTCAAGGAGTATCCCCAACTTCTTCTTCGTGTCTGACAGTCCTCCCCTCGATCACCCTTACGAGTCTCCACTCACCCTTCCAGGACAACCCTCCAGCCTCTCTGCACACTGAAAGAAAAGGGCTGGGGGTCCTGCTCCAACAACCAGACTCACGGGGTGGGGGAGGGGTAACAAAGGACATGGGACAAGCTTTGGTGGTAGCTATCAAGATATAGGCCTAGCTTCAGGAGAGGACTCTTAGATTGGGCAAGACTTTCTAAATTTTCTCCCTGGCAACCCCACTCCTCTTGTCCCTAGACAACCAGGGCAGCCAGGGCAAACACCTGCACGCAGAGATGGCTGTGAGAAGCCCCTTCCTATGACATCTGGTCAGACCTCCCAGAGAAGGGTGGGTCACCAGCCCCAGTGGAAACAGTGACGCTCCTAGTTCCCCTGCCAGCTGGGCCCCAGCACACCTGCGCCTGGCTTCCTGGGAATGCACCCTAACCAGGCCCGGCCTGGCCCTGCAGCCCACTCTCCAGCCGCATCCCTGACTGCAGCGTGGGCTGCATAAGGCAGTGTGAGCAGCACTGGGCAGTCCCCGCCCTAGCCACATTGGGTCCACTGGGCATTGTGTCTGGCAGATTGGCCATTCTCTCGAGGACCAACATATGCCCCTGAGTACTCTCCCGAGGGCAAGGACCAACTTTCCTGCTCCTATGTTTGTCCCTAACCCATGGACTTCCATTTAGCTCAGTAAACGTAAGTTCACGGAAACCCGATTAGAGAGACTTGAGGGCAGGACCCTTTCACACAGGTCACAGAGCAAGCACACAGTAGCACACACGAAGGGGGGGCCTGCGCCGGTTTGAGCCTGTGTCAGATGAACGGCAGGTGTGCTGGCTGCTCCCTGTGCCCAGGGAGCTAGAGGGCAAGAGGGCCCCCGGCTATGCCCCACCGGGGTCCCCGGTTTCTGGCCCCACCCAGCACTCCCTCCCCCTTCCCTGTGTATCCCTCTGACACAGGTCATCTATGCCTTCTCCTTCTTCCTCCACTCCTCCCGAGTGAACAAGGTAGGCAATACCCTGGGGCCTTTCAAGCAGGTCCTCCCCACCTGGAGGCCCAAGGCCAAGTGAGGAAGAGGGTGGGGGGAACCACAAGGCAAGAGCCTCGCCCAGGGTCTGCACCCCCAGGGTCTCACACTCAGGTCTTGATCAAGCCTTCTTCCCTCCAGAAACCCCTCCCACCCCTACCCTCTGGCTTCTGGGAGCCCAGGGAGGGCAGGACTGAGTAGTGCTCTGCTTGGTGGCCCAGAAAGATTCCCTCCCAGGGAGGAATGTTGAAGGCTCCACCTGCCTTTGCTTTGTCTCCTGATCTGGAGTCTCTCAACCTC
The DNA here is from genome assembly GCA_004026765.1 of Micronycteris hirsuta. Taxonomy (NCBI): domain Eukaryota; kingdom Metazoa; phylum Chordata; class Mammalia; order Chiroptera; family Phyllostomidae; genus Micronycteris; species Micronycteris hirsuta. Next base: position 65,729 of record PVJI01004851.1, read on the forward strand.
TGAGTCTCAACGTTCCCTCCTGTGAGAAGGGGGAAATAATTACTTTCTTGTCAAAGCCTCTATAAAGATAAAATGAGAAGCAATCGCATTCTTTGGAGCTGGGTTTCTGACTCTCAGGCTCTCTCCTCATTCTTTGGTATGAGCTTTTGGTGGAGTCACAAAGACTAAGAAAAAAAAGTGTCCAGGACATTGGAAAAGCCCCCATTCCTGAGCCTGCAAGCCTCCTCCCAGCCACTTCCCCAAACACACCCCATCTGCCCCCAGGCCCTGTTAGCTGCTTCCTGCTCCAGTGAGGCAGATAGGGAGACAATTTTAGGACCCCCTTTCCAGTGCCTGAATACAGGTTTTATTGGGAGGAGGGGCGTTGTGGGTCTGCGCAGACCAGTCCACTCTATGCGGTTTTTCCTCCTTTTGTCTGCTACGGAGAACTAGTCTTCGCAGGCATCAAATACTATAAAATGGACTCCTTCGCTCCCAGAGACCACCTCAAGTGCAGACTTCTGGCAGCGGGGGCTGCCCACAGTAGCCCCCTCCCCTCTCCTGGGGTTAGCCACTCTTTCTAGATATCGGAGGCGGCCTCTCGGTTTTCTTCAGGTTTCAAACCTGGGCAAGTCCTCTGACCCAATGAAAAAAATGGAACGAGGAGAGGTCGTGCAGTTTCCCCTCCACCCCCTTCTGGACGCTTTAAGCCGGCAGGCCCGCTCCCCGCCCGCCCGCGGCTCAGCTTTCGGGTTACTGCAGTTCAAACAGCACGTGCCGCCCGCGCTCTGAGCCCCGGCGGCTGCGGCGGCGGCTCGGCACTGGGAGGGGGCGGGGAGGCTCGATTCTTGCGCGCTGGCTCTCCTCATTCTCGCCTCTTCCAGGCGCTCGGGAAATCCACAGGATAAACACCCACTTTCTCTTCCTCTTTATGGGAGTGGGTAGGTGCGCTTTGATCCCCTGCCGCGCCACGGCTGCTCTCCCACCCCTCGCCCTTCCCCCACCGCCAGACCCCTGCTCGTAGTGGCCCAAATTTCACTTCGCCTCTCTCAGACAGGGCCCTGCAACCGCTGCCCACAAGGTGCCCCCAGCCCCCCACGCCTGCCCGTGTCGCCATTAAAGCAACCTGTGGCAGGAATGCCGGGTTTGATTTTAGATTGATCCGTCGGAATTCCCGGGGGGAACATGGCAAAAAGGGGAGCGCCGGCCACCGTCCGCCCTCTCCTTTTTCCAGTTTTGGGGTGCACGGTGAGGACAGGAGTTAGAGGCCTCAAGTACCCTCCTGTTCCTGCTCCGTCCAAGCCACACCTCCGACAGCCACCCGCTGGCCCAGCAGCGGGCCAGCATGAGGGCCGACCCGCAGGAGGCCTGTGCAGGCCCTAGGTCCGGGATCGCAGCCGTCTAGGCAGGGAACCTTCAGGACGGTGTGCAAGTGGGAAAGGAAATTCGGGTGGAGACGGCCCCAGGGCTCCAAGAACTCCTTACCCCAAGGGGGGTGCCCGGAAGCAGAGGGTCAGGGCGCGGTTACTGGGCTCTCGGTCCAGAACTCTTACCTTGCGCTTGTTGCGGTGGATGTCGCCAATGGAGTTGGCCACTGTGTTCGGGCCCAGCAGCATGCGCGTGCTGCGCGGCCACTCGGTGCTCACGAGGTGGTGCTCACCCATGAGGATCTTGCGGACATTCTCCGCGCCTGTCACGCGGATCAGCGGCCGCCCCAGCAAGTGCGTCTTGAACACGTTGCCGTACTTCTCCCTCCGTGACGACTGGAAGCCAGAACCCTGAGGGAGCCACACAGGAGACCTCTCTCAGGGCACACGTCTCCGGATGAGACTTTCCGGAGGCCCGGCCTCGAGGGCCCGCGGGGGAGGGGTGGAGGACACCGCCCGGGGCGCCAGTCCCCAGTCCCCACTCCACACACAAACACACACACAGGTTTTATTTTTCACAGCATGCACACGAACTGAGAAGTGGAGCCCAGAGGGTAATTAAAGCAAGGAGGCGGGAGGCCCGGGGCACCTCGCGAGAGGTTGTTTTTTAGTAACAACTTGCGGGAGGGAAGAGGCATCCAGGTCCACGGGAGCCGAAGCTAGAGCTTCCGACACCCTCCCTACCACCCCCAACTCCTTCGCCTCGCGCTCCGGAGCCTTTCGGAATAAATATTTCCAGGCTCCTGGCCACGGGCTGGCAAGACCCTTCGGGGTGGCCACAGGCCAAAGAGTATTTATAGCGGTGCGTGATCGGCGCCCCGAGGCAGTCACTACAGATGGGGGCGGGGGCTCCTCGGTTCCCAAGCGTGGCCGGCGAAGGAGCCCGGTGGCCCTCCGCGGGCTCTGCGGGGTCTAGTCACGACCTGAGGACCGAGACTTCCCTAATGCAATCTGCCCTGGCAATAACTGAGAAGTACTTTCGTCGCCGCCCTTAAGTTTGGAGCGGGTGCGCGAAGGAAGGCGCTTCCCGCGGGGCGGGGCGGGGCCGGGCGGAGCGGCCGTCGCAGGTAATTGGATCCCCGGCCGCGGCAGCGGCGGCTCCAGCCCCCGAGAGCTAGGCCCCGGCTCGGGCCCGGCGCTCGGAGGAGCTAGCTGGGCCGGCCCCTCCAGGGTACCGGAAACCGAGGGGACCTCCGAGAGGCGGGGGCAGGGGCGTCCCGCTCACCTTTGACGTAGGCGCTCGCTACCCCACCCCGTATTAACCCTTGTCCTGCCGCGGCAGCCCCGGGTGCGAAGGGCAGAGGCGCCACCTGCGCGGCTGTCCGGCCTGCAGGCCGGCCGCGGTGAGAATGCGGGCTTCGGGCCTCCCGGGTCCCGCACCCCGAAGGGACAGCTCGTCTTCCCTCGTTCCCGGGCTAGTCCCGCTCCTCATTTTCCTTTCCTCCGCGGAAAAGTGTTCTCCAGCTAGATGTGCACACACCCAGGCATTGCCGAAAAGTGACTCTGCAGAACCCGGAGCACTAATCACTTTTCCACATGCGCCTCCCGCCCGGCGCGCGACAGGGAGCGAGCCGGGAGCGCCCGCGCCTCCAGGAGGGGGCTGGGCCGCGGGGACGCCGCCCCGCGCCCAGGTTGGCGGGTCGGGGAGAACAGCCCCCACCCTGCCGCCGATCCAGACCGCGTCTACCCCTTTAAGAGAAACCTAGGAGAGGGTGGAGGTGCGACGAACGGGGCGGGGGGCTAAGGAGCGGGGTTCCCTCCCTCTGTCTGCAATACCCGTCTCGCTCGCTCAGTCTGACTCTCCGTCTCTCCTCTCCTTCTTTTCCTCTGTTTTTCTTTTCTTTCGACACAAAAGTTGGGCTGTGAATTTCCGAGGTCGCCGCCGCCTCTCTCCCGCCCCCCCTCCCCGCCTCTGATCTGCCTAACTATAATTAAAGTGCGTTTTTTTGTGGCATTAATAAAGAGTTATTTGTCCGCCGTTTCCACGGTCTTCACAAAGAGGACTTTCATAGAGGCGGCCGCTCGGGCCGCGAGTCCAATTTATACAAAAATGTTGTATTTTTAGCCCTGGGCTCTGTTTAGATGGCGCACGGTGGAAACGGAGAGCCCTCGGAGGTCTCCCGTAAAATCTGATAAATGACTCCGAAAAAATAAAGCTGGATTCAGAAGGCTCCCGTTAACCCCTTCAGCGCCTCCGCACGCGTCCCCCGCCCCCCACTTCCCTCCCACCTCGGAGCCCAGGGCCCCAAGGGCGAACGGATGGCGAGGCGTAGGCCTGCTTCCTCCTCCTCATCTTCTGCTCGGGTTGGACGCTGAGCCCCAAGGGCCCTTGTGGGATTCGGAGAAAAGGTCAGGGGGACACTGGGCGGGGGGCTGACAGAGAAAGGTCAGGAAACGGGGGCGGTGACAGACCGCGGATTCCGCAGATTGGCTCTAACGAGGCAGGAGCCGGTGCCCATGTGAGTTATTTTATTTCCTAAATTCTCGGCCAAAAGCCTAGACCACCGCTGCAGTTAACCCTTTAGTGTGGTGGGACCCACAGGCTCTGCGGATTTCTTTACGGAGGCGGGGGCGGTAGTCCCATCGGTTAAACTGAACCCTACACAGCTGCACGGAGAACCCCTCCCCCGAAGAAACGGGCGGATCCCGGGACCTGAGACGGCCGCAGGGCAGAGGAACCTGGCGTCCCCTTCCCCGCCTCGGATCCGGTGACACTTGGCGCCCAGCGCGGTGTAAGTGTGTGCGAGTGCATTGCACGCGTCTGTTAATTTCAAGCCAAGCTTTCGCACGTCCAAACCCACAGGTCTCTGCGTCCGCCGCCCGCCTCACCTCTCCCCGCCGGGGTGGCCGGTTCCGGGGAGTCCACGCTCCCCTCGCCCTCACCAGCATCCGCCCGGCACACGCTCGTGCACGCGCGCACACAACACACCTCTCGGGGTAAACTCAGAGGTGCCCTCCTCCGCCGCGCCCCCCCCCAGAAAAAACAGGACGTGTATTAAATTGCAAAGGCGATTGTCTAGCACTTGATGTGTTTAACTCCAGGTTAATTTCCCTGTTACCTACCTGGGTCCGGCCTCCGGCAGGCCCACCCCGGTGCTCGGCAGCAGCGTCGGCTGCTCGGCGTCCGACGACACACACGGGCGCTCCGTGGAGCGCACACACACCGCCCCCAAGTTTCTCTCCCCCGCTACACAGTCCTCACCCAGTAAATAAATAGACCCTTTTCCCCGAAAGCAGAGAACCCTCGGGTCTCGGGCTTCTCATTTTCTTTGGGGCACCTCCCTCCTCTCCCACCACAAAACACACACACTTTCTCGGACTGTGGCCCAGGGTAGTTGTACCTGGCGCACCGACGATGCGGCGGGAACACAGCCCGGGTCTTAACTAGGCAGTTTTGGCTGCCATTGGCCCCCTCCTCCTCTTCCCGACTCAATTTTCGGGTCCCAATGACACGGCCAAAGCCCAGGAAGCCGAAGGCGACTGAGGCCTGCAGGGCAAAGGCACAGGCGCCCCCCACACCCCTGCCGAGTGGCCCGAGACGCAGAGTCTGTCTCGGGAGCCCCCTCAGGTCCCGGACCTCTCCGATCAGTCCCCTGAACTTGCGCGCCGTGCGCCAGCGGTGCTGAACCGCGCCGCGGGCGGACGGGGGAAGCCGCGGAGGCGCAGGGAGATAGGAGGGAAGGGGCGGGGCGGGGACCAGCGCCTCCAGGCTCCCGGCGCCCCCTGGCCGGCCCGCGGCATCGTCTGCCCCGCGCTCGCCGCTAGCGGACCCCGGAGAGCAGCGGAGCGAGTGCGCCCTTACCTGTAGCAGCCAGTGGCCGGTCTCTCCGATAAGCGGGAAGCCCATGGAGCCCTTGGGGATGGGCAGCTTGCAGCTCTTGTCGCGAGTGGCAGCCCAGCGCAGCTGCCACAGCTGCTGCGACACGGCCAGCAGCAGCGTCACCGACACCAGGCACGCGGCGAGGGTGGCCAGCGCCGACACCAGCTCCAAGCCCTCAAAGAGCATGTTGGCGGCCGCTCGGGGGATTGGCTGTGCCGGCCACGTCGGGGGAGGGGAGGGCCGGACGACGAGGGGCGCGAGCGGCGGGGGAGGGGAGGCTGCGGCCGGGGGTCCTGGCACCTCCAGCCGAAACAGAAAAGAAGGAAGGGGGCCGAGGGAAGGGGAGTGGAGGCTTCGAGGGGAGCGGAGAGCAGGAGGGGAAAAAACGCCTAGAAGAGAGAGAGGAGACACGAGGCGACTCGGAGTGTAACTTTGTTTGCTTGTTTGTTTGTTTGTTCCCTTATAGCGGACTGAGGGGCTGCTCGAGGGGCGGCGAGATGAAGCCGTGGATCAAGCTGGTGGGTTAGCTCTCCCCGCAGCCATCACACTCGGAAAACTTTGGAAAACTTTGTCCAGCGGGAGCCTCTCTTGTAAGCCCCTTCCCCTGCTCAGGAAAAAAAAAAAAAGAAGAAGAAGAAGAAGAAGGGGGGAAGAGAGGTAGCGGAAAGAAAGTGCGATCGACTGGTCAAAAGTTTCCCCTTCAAATTCCTAGGTGGAAAAAAAGGGGGAAGTACCCTGAATCCAAAAATTCCAACGAACCCAGGAACTTGGGGGGCCGCGGGGGAGCACTCCCCAGCCGAGGCGAGTGGAGAGGCTCGAGCCCAGCGTCCCGGGCTGCCCGGGGCGGTGCGCCTCTGCCCCGGAGCGGCCGCGGCACCCCCGCAGCGGGCCGGGCGGACGAGGCGGCGCGGCGGCCGGAGCGCGAGCGCGGAGCCGGCGGCCCGCGGCCGGGACGGGACGCAGCCGGCGGCGGAGCCCCGGGCGAGCGCCGGGGCGGCGGCGGCGGCGGCGGCGGCGGCGGGCGGGAGGGGTGAGGCGGGGTGGGGTTGGGGGAGGCGGTGAGAACCCGAGCTGGGCTATTGTATCAATTAAGGAGAGGCAGTCCGTCCCGGGACGCAGGCTCGCGGCTCTGGAGTTGCTGCTGGGGAAGAGAGGGGGGAAAGGAAGGGAAGGCAAAAGGAATGAAAGGGGGGAAAGGCAGGAGGCAGGATTTCAGGGCTGGTGGTTTTAAAAGCTTCTCTCAATGTGAATTTGAGTCCAAAGCCAGGCGATGCGTGTGTTTATATAGAGGCGGGAGGCTGCGCCGCGGGCGCCCCGCCAGCCGCCCCCCCGCGCGGCGCGCTCACAAAGCCGGAGGCGTGGTGAGAGGCCGGCGGCCCGAGCGTGTGAGCGCCCGCCGCCGCCCGCCCCGCCCCGGCCGCCCGCGCCCGCCGCCCGCGCGGGACCCACTTGTAGCCGCCGCGGGATCAAACTCAGTTCACCTCTCGCCTCCTCTTCCCTCTCGCCGGCGTCTCGTGGATCCAGCACCTGGAGACGGACGAGATGACACACGCGCGCACGGTGCGCACTCACACTGTGCCCGCCCGGCTGCGAGGCTCCTGCCCTCCCTCTCCCCCCGCGCGGTCCTCGGCCCCCTCCTCCCGCCCCGGGCGGTCCCGCGTGGGCCGTCGCCCCGGCAGCTGAGGGCTCGGCCCGACCGCCCCTCGAGTGAAGGGCGCCAGAGCCCCCTGACCAGGGCTCAGGGTCCCCCGGCTCCTGTCCTGCGGAACCGCGCCGGCTCCTTTCTCCAGGGACCCCTTCGCCCCCCGCTTCGCCACTCCCAGGCCCTCCGTCCCGGCTCCGAACGTGCGCCCCCAAACCTCCGAGAGCGAGGTCTCCCTTCAGTCCGCCCTCCCGCGTCTGTCTCTCACCCTGCAAGACCCCGAGGGTCCCCTCTGCCCTTCCGCGTCCTGGGCTGCGGACGCTGCAGCCCCTCCTCTAGGGCACCTCAACACCCCCTAACTTTGTAGCCCCCTCCGCCCCCCGCAGCGTCGGAGGAACCCCGTTGGTTGTCCCGGTGAGTGTCCCGCGCCGGGGACAAATGCGGTGGCCTCGGCCTCCGGAGGCGGGAGGAGTCGGGCACAAACGTTCATTGATAGAAGTGAGTAAATAAACATGCCCGGGGAGCACAGGCCACCTTCTCCTCGCTGGCCTCAGAGAGCCCCGCGCGCGCGCCTGTGCGAGGGGAGCGTGCGGCCGGGAGACGCACCTGTGTGCGGGCGAGTTTGTCCCTGAGTCGGCCCGACGTCTGGGGAGCTGGGAGGTGTGCCTGAGGGTTCGTGTGCTCGCTGCTGTGTGTGTGTGTCTGTGCATCCTTGCATCCGTCTGTCCGCCTCTCTTCCAGGCGTCTGGGACGCAGGGAGCTGTGCGTGCTAATTCCACCCTCGTCTAGCGAGCGCCTGGCTCGCCTTCTCCCGCGCGTCCTGTCTCCTCGGCCCCCTCGTCTCTGTCTGTCACTGTTGCGCTCCCAGAGCGGATGACTTGCTATCCATCTTCAGTTCGGTGTGTAAACTGAAGACGGTGTGTGTGTAAACGAAACTAGCCTCCCCTTTGAACACCCCTTCCGTCCCCAGCAGGAGTTCTGTTTTAAGTTCACGGGAAGAGAGCGAGTGTGAGCGTCGGAGGGGCGAGCGTCGGAGCCGCCCCTCCTGGTGCGAGCGCTTCCGAGGCTGCGGTGGCGGCGCAGATCTGAAAGTTGGTGTCTGGCTCCCAGCGCTGGGTCCTCTACTCTCACTCTCTGCCCTGGAACCCCACCTGGTGGACACTCTCAGTACTACAGATTCAGGGGGTAGCTCTTCCTGCTCCCCCTTCCCGCAGTCTCCGTTCCTAGCGGCGGATTTCCCCCTAGAGGGCCTGCTGGTAGGCTCCCAAAGGGCTCAGACTTCAACCCCAGGCAGCTTGGGGCCCAGACACTCACAGAGTTCCTGTAAGGACCACTGTGAACCCAGAAATAGCCAGCTGGGGCACCCTCTCCCAACAAGAAAGCTTTGCAGGACCAGCAACTCTGGACTGGGCATCCAGGAGTGTGGAGGCCAAAGCCACCCGTCCCCCATCTAGAGATGAAGCTGAGGGGAGTGGGGCTGGGAGAGACTGCTGAGGCCCTGTTGTTTTGAAAAGGCCTAAGAATCCAGCCCAACCACCCCCGGCCCCCTCAGACAAGACACTGGCCCTGAGGTAACGCAATGGGCGAGATGACCCTGGGGGACCCACCTGTGGGGACATTCATCTCTGACAGGATGGACACACAGCCTTGCAGAGATATAGGTCGGTGCACAGACAAACACTGAGCACACACATACGGAGGAGGCCACCTGTGCTCAGAGAAGCATTGCCAAAACCAACAACAACAGAATCATTGCCGACAAAGTCAAGTAATACCTGCCTTCCCACCACCAACCCCCACAGTCCACGAGAGGGGTCTGCTCTGTGAAAGCACAGCCCCAGAAGTTGCCCTGAATGCGCCGTCTTCCTCTCCCCCTCCCCTGCCTTCAGGGGACAGCGTGGCGCACCTTCATCCTCTGCTGTTCGGGGGCGCAGGGGGAGTTGAAATGGAGCATGGGGAAGTCATTCTGAGTCATTATTGCCCAGTCACCAAGTGGGGTCCTGGGGAATGTCCACAGGGACAGCGCGGCCCCACAGCAATAGTTGCTGGATTTCCTAATTGGAACCATCTCTCTGCTCAAGCCCTGAAAAGTACTCAGGAAAAAGGAGAGGGGAAAGCCGTGCTGTGGGGAGGACGGATGCCGGGCTGTGGGCAGGTCATCCTTCGGAGGGAGGTAGGACACGGAGGGGTCAGCACCCATCTTCACCAGTCAGAGTCCATCAGAGAACATTCTTTCATCTGCCTCTGATGGACTTCTGACCCTGTTACCAGACTGAGCCGTGATCTAGTCTTTAGTCTCCCCTATAACCCTGACCTAAACCAGGCCCCTGCGCCTACTCCCAGACGGACCCGTAATCCTGGTCACGGGTTGCCCCTAGCCCTGATCCCAGACTAAACTCCAGTCCCATTAAGCCTCACCCAACTTCACCTTTGGTCAGATGAGTGCGGCTGGCCCAAAGGCGGCTCTGGGAGCAGGAGTGGGCTCTGAGACCGAACATTTTTCTCACTCTGGCTTGAGAATGCTCTGCCTGTCCTCTGTGAGCATCCCTCTCCCCACAGGCCGGCTCTTGCTAACGTCCCAGGGACTCCTGGCCACCCTCGGCCTCGGACCCTTCCCAGGGCGCACCCCGGGGCTCTAGCTCTTGCTTGCAGTGCTCTGAAGCCTTGGCTCATGGCTTGCCTCCGTGTCCCTGTCCGCCCTCCAGGCACCTTGAAATCAGGCAAAACAGACGGGAGATCGGCCGTGGGGACACTGGTTCAAAGGCAGCTCCACATGGATAACTTTGCAGAGCTTAGCAGAAGGGGCTGGGAGAATACGGGGGGACAAGAACTCAGGCCCTCTAGGAATACGCCTGCAATGGGCAAAGCTCAGCTCCTGCCCCTCCTCCTGGGCTCAGAGAACTCTCATGCATGGGGACGAATCTGCCTAAAACCCTGCTTCTTGCCGGAGCACAAAGCTCTACGAGAGCACCCTGAGCTTTCTACGCCCCAGGAGTGAGACATCGCACCTTCCAGGTTTCTTACACGTGTTTGTGCCATGGAGCCAACATGTCTCTTCTATTTTATTTCAGCCTCCGTAACGCTGTTGTTCAATACTAGATTTGCACGCTACTTTTCGTGCCGATGAGAAAACCGAAGCCTCCTCCCCACCCCCACTGTGTCGCCCGGTCCCGCTCCCATCAAGCAGGCAGGCACGCAGCCACAGGAGACACGAGGGCCTGCCCCACGTGGCAGCCACCCCTTTGTTTAGTGTCTGTGCTTCTGGCCGCTCACGCGGACAGCAGAGGGAGTTGTCCATTTTACACTTAATTTTGCATAGTTTGGGCCCGGATTTTTTTTTAATTTTAAAAAATTTATACTTTCTTTTCCCTAAAACTTCCTCTGCTTCCTCCAACCAGAGCCAAATGGAAAGAGGGGGAAAAGCCTAGGATTATGGTGGAGGTGGCTTCTTTATCCTACCGGCCGGTGCCCGGAAAGCAGAGACTAGGAGGCAGTGGGCAGGAAGCAGGGCTGGTATTCAGAGGTCTCCAGAGAGTGTGCAGGGTCTTCCCAGCCTCCCGTTGGGACTGTGGTATCTAGACTGAGAGACATGGCTCAGAATTTCACTTTAGGCTGTCTTCTCTGCTCAGCCCTGCCCTGTCCTGCTGGCACCAAGCAGCCCTTGGCAGTCAGCTCTCAGCTCCTCCTCAGCCTCACAGGCTGGTCCTCATTCCATCCTAAGGCTTCTCAGTGCAGTGGCAGGACCCCTTGCCTGAAAAACCCCAAGCCCCGTAGGAAGTGGCGATGTGGTTCCTCTGAGCGACGATGGAGGAGAGGGCCCCCCCTGCCCCCCCCCCCGTTCTGCTAAGACATGCCCCTCCACTCCTTCTGCAGGACTAGGGCAAAGCCGTTATTCCAGCAGAGGAGCAGTTCCCTTCCGCCCGGACCCCCATTTGCGGCCCCAGGCATGCATCCTGGGGATTGTGTGTCTACCTTCCCTCGCTCTATGCCCTCCCTCCAGAGCGGGCACTGTTCCGGTGGCAGCGCCCCTCCGGTGCCCGGTCCTCAAGGACAGTTTAGAGGACGCTCCCTGCCTGTGCGCTGGCAATTCTGAGACGGGAGGAACCCCGCCATCCAGGCTGGGTGGGGGTAGGGACTTAACCCATTTGGCTTCTAAATCACCATGGTGCCATGGATGCCACCTTTCTAGAGCCCCCGGGGGCTAAACTCTCCCCTGCTTTCCCTCCTCACAGCCCCGGGGGCTCTGAGACTCCTGCTTAGAACACTCACTGGCCCCTCACAATCACTGCCGGCAGAGCCTTACCCGGCCCCCCACCTCCTTGGAACCGCCATCCTGCTGTTCGGGATGCCGAGAAGAAAAGCTGGATTCTGGCACCAGGCATTTATTTCTTCAAGGCTTCCTTCTTTGTCCCTGAGAATGACTTGCTCCCACCCACCCCAAGGTATCCTCTCATCACTGGCTCTTTAGATTTTTATTTTATTATTTTTACTTTTGTTTTGCAGGTAACAACATTGTTCAAGTACCTCTACCTGGTAATGCCAGGTGCAGGCCCAGCAGCTCGGAGGCCGGCACCTGGGGGACAGCCCTGCACCCACCCCTCTGGAGCCCTGGGAAGCCCTGGTGGCCCTCCGGAAGGAACTCTGCTTCTTTCTCCTTTGCCTGAATATAGAACAAGCCTCACCCCCTACCTCATCTCAAAAATCTCAGTTCCAGAGACTTGCCCCAGCAGGAACTTTTTGAAAAAAATAGCAACACCCCATCCTCCTAGTCAGATTCCCCATACCCAGTTCTTTGCCTCCCACCCCACACCCAGCCCAGATGAAAGCAACCCAGAGAGGGACTTGCCGATAGAGCCAACGGGGTAGGTAGGAGGAACGCAACTGACAGCTGTGTCCAAATCAGCACTGCCTGGAAAAGAGTAGCCTGCCCAGTGGCCCTGGGATACCAGCAGCGCCCCGAGCTGGCTGTGCCTGGCAGGGGCACTGCTGCAGCGATGGCGTTCCCTCAGGCCCTGGGAGCCAAGAGCCCTTTATAGCCTGGAACCTGCCCTGGCACCGCCCACTGGGCGGTGGTAACCAGGCCTGCAACTAGGGGAGTCGCTAGGAGCTGGGAGGGCATCCGCCCCGGGACCCCAGGGCCGGGCCCCCGCACACAAGAATCTGGGATTCGATCTCCTCCCATCCCAGGCAACTCAACGTCCTGGCATGTGTGTGAGGCTCTGTGTGTGAGTGCGCATGTCTGTGCGCATGCCCGAGCGCTTAAACGTCCGTTCAAAGACCTCGGGTCTCTCTCCCTCATCCTCTTTCTCTGGCAGTAACAGTTTTTGAAAGGATGGGGAGAGCAGTGTGTTTCTGCTCAGTTTATCAAATTACACTCGGTGACAAAGGGCTGAAGTGCATTTTCTTGAAGGCTTGACAATTGGGATCCAGGCAGAAAAAAGAAAGGCATGACAGAGAACCCAGAGCTTTTGTCGAAGGTAAAACACTGATATGAAAGGCGGGGGATGCGGTTGGGTGGCTCTAAGTGAATTTGCCTTGGTGTTGCCTGGTGTTAGAAACTGCTTCCCCCACCCTCTACCTTAGCTGCAAAAATCCCACGGATCCCAGAAATTGCAAGATTGTTGATTTTTTAAAAGGAACACTGCTCATTTTCACATGGGCTGAGTCAGACAAGCTGGAGCACAGCTACCTCCATCCAGGGCTCCGCTCCGCAGCCCCCCATGCCGGGGAAGCCTTCTCAGAGAGGTGCCCACAGAGGTACAGTGCCTCCCATCTTGGCCTGTGCAGCCAGCTTCTTAGGGGTCTGGTTGGGGCAGGGATGGGTCGGGCTTTTTTCTGTCAATCAAAGTTCCGTCAGTCCTGCCCTTGAGCTCCCAGGACTGTTAGTTGGAGAAGAGTGCACTGCAGGGCAGTTTGGGGCCCGAGACAGAGGACATAAAGGCATTGGACTACTTGTCCCAAAGGTTTTCATTCATTGGGTACCATGGGGGGAGGGCAATGACCCCAGTCATCAGCTTCAAATGCAGAAGAACAACCTGGGAAGAAAAATAGCCCCTTACCCACAGAGCTTGGGGACAGTGCCTGAAACAAGTCCACCCCTGCCTTCCCATTTCCAGCTGGCTTTCAAAAGCCACCCAGCAGCAGGCCAGCCGACGGGCTAGCAGCCCTGCCCCAGAGCCGAGAGCTCGGAGAGCAGAGCTAACCTGAGAACCGAGCTGGCAGAAGTCCCCACCCCGGAGTCCAAATCATTTCCTCTCGAAGGAGGCCATGGCTCCTGCTGACTGTCTCAGAAGAACAGGTGAAGCAGAACAGGGGGGCTGTGTGGCTGCCCACCTGAACACCCCTCTTCCTTCTCACACCTGCACCACCGCCACCCCACCCAGCTCCAAGCTCACCTGGGTCCCCTGCTGCAGCTCTAATTAGTTTCCTCCCCAGACACTGACGTGGTGACTATGGAGAAGAGGAACGATTCCCAGGAACAAAATGCCTCCCAGACCAGACAGTCCCGATGGCTCGGGCTGTTCTAGCGCCGGCCTGACTTCACCTGGTCCCCGCTGCCTGGGCCTGGTGGCTCTGGAGGCACCAAGAGGCTCTTGAAAGGCCTTCCCCCCGCAACACATCCGTCCATCAGCAGCCCCCCCCCAAAAGTCTGCACTTCCTTTTCAAATCAAGCTTCAGCACAAGTCCACATTCTCCCACCCGCTGCAAGCCGATTGCCACCCTGAAATCCCTTCTGTGTGGAAAATCCAGAGTGCCTCTGACTCCCTTTCAGTGTTCCCCCCATTGGTTTCATTCCTTCCACACTGTCCTGCTACCCCACATCCATTCATTCTTCATACTTGAGAGTAGGCAGTGGCTTAGCAGCTAAGAACAAGCGCTCTGGAGACGGCCAGGCTCGCTACTGACGACCCTGAGCACATGCTTCCCTGTCTGTGCCGCTGCCGCTTCTCCAGTGTGGCCAGGGGGTCAGAGGGAACGAGAGCGGAGGCAGGCAGATCTATTAGGAGAGCGGCGATAACTCAGGCGATGATAATAATAGCGATAACAATAGCGACAACAGCACAATAATAATAGCCAACGCTTACAAAGCACTTCCTCTGTGCCTGGTACTTTCTTCTTTGTTTACTTTTTAAAGCACTTCCAAGTACGTTATTTCATTTAATCCTCCCAGCGACCCCAGGGAGCAGGCACTATTAGCTCACTTTATAAAGGAAGAACGGGGGTACCGGGGTACCAAGTGAACCCTGCTGCACTTTGGGGGTTAGGTTGAATCTTCTCTAGAACTGACACCAGCGAATCTGGAGCAGAGTCTGCGCCACCCCGGCGCACTCAGGACTGCACCGTGCTTCTAGCAGTAAGGGCGAAGGAAAGTGGACAGAAGTCTTTAGAGTTCCGACCAAAGCGTGGACAGATTTGGCAATGAGGAGCTGTGGCGGAATGAGGGAGGGGTCAAGAGGTCATGCTGGGTTTCTGGGTGCACTATGGTGTTACCCACCGGGCTTGGGGACTCAGAGGGGCGAGGCCTGGGGGACGAGATGATGAGCTGGGTTTGGTCCTGGGAGGTTCCAGGTGACTAAGAGATATTCACGGGGAGCTGTCTGGCGACCTGTGCACAGAGAGTGCTCAGGAGGGAGAGCTGGGCTGGAGAGGAGGTTGGGGTCCCCTGCGCTCAGACGCTGATGGGAGCCCCGGGAGTAGAACAGCCTGTACGGAAAGGGTGGTGGGCTGGGGCAGAGCTTCACTTACATGTGGAGGAAAAGGAATCTGGGACAAAGGAATCTCTTTTTTTCCTTTCCTTTCCTTTTCTTTCTTTTTTTTTTTTGCTCAAAATGCATGTCCTCATTCCCCTCACTCGAGACTGATCATGCTATTCATTTGTTTCCCTCAGCATCTAGAATCTCGGTGTTATCAAGGGACTTGGGGTAACAGTCTCGCCCGGCCCCACTGAGGGACACTCACGCACACAGAGCTCCCCGACCCACGAGCAATAGTGGGGTTCTTCATCCAGCAACCTCTTTAGGAGTGAACTGTGGCTCCTTATCACTGTGTACGAAACCATCTGCTTCACCGAGGCATCTCACCCGTCGGTACGGTGACACAAAGACTTTTAGGGGCACCTCCTGAGGGCGCGGGTCTCTCTGCCCTCAGACTGAGACCCTGTTCAGGCCGATGTCTTTCACTGGTAGGACACCCCACTGCACCGCGCCCCCCATCAGACTGTGGGTTCCTGCAGACCACAGCCCGACTGCAGCTCTCTACTCTGAGCGCAGGGCCCAGGCAGGACGGGAGCCCTGTGGGAACGGGCAGCGTAAGGATCCAGTGACATCAGCAGATAAACCCCATGTGGGAATGGGTGCTGGAGGAAGCACAGAGAGAAAACCAGACAAAGAATGGAGAGGGACGGAATCCCTTCCCCCTCACTCTCCCAACCCACTGCTGGGGGCCTATGTGCTGGGGGAGCAAGCCGGGTGCAGAGCTGGTTGGAGCGTCTGGGCCTGCGGGGGGGCAGGAGTGAAGGGCAGGGGACAGGGCAAGGCAGCGAGGCAGGATGGAGGTGCTTAGGTAAGGTCTCTGCACGATACTATAGCTCCAGCTCACACAGCCTGGGGCTAGGTGTGCCCTCTGAGGGGAGGCGGGGCGTTGTCCTCAGGGGCAAGTGGCGACTGTGGGGAAGATGCTTGATCCAACCTTTGCACGGAGACCAAATGAGAGAGGAAAAGCGTGTGACGCTTCCTCTACTGGGCAGACGCACACACATGGATGCTCCCACCACTCTCACACGTGCTCACGGAGAGTCACATGTTCTTTGTTTACACTACACGTGCTCGGTCCCCTCCTCATTCTCTGTGAACTGGCTCAGGGGCCACCCCCATCCTCAGCCCCTGAGTGCCAGGTGAGCAGTGACTGGCTGGGCCTGCAGTGCGGGCTGAGTGAGGAAGGCCTGCTGGGGCTGAGGCCTGGGGTGCAGGTGAAGAAGGCTGCATGAACCTAAAAAGAACCTTGCATGGCCTGGCCCTCAGATGCGGCCTTCCAGCTTTGCTCAGCTCTGCGCTCCCTCTACCGGGACCCAAGTCAGTGGGAACTTGGTTGGTTTGGGGGACACAAGATCAACTACTATGCTGGGGTAGCCCAAGCTCAGAGCACCTACCACTGATTCCTCGGGGCTCTAGGTTCCAAGAATTTCTCCCACCTTCTTAGCCCTGTGACTCTCAGGCCCCACTAGGGCACTGGGGTATAGAGCAACCGCAGAGAGAGGGGACACGCTGTCCACAGTTTGAGGGTCGTGTGGAAAGGAGATGTTTAGGTCAGAGGCCCTCCCAGCCCAGCACAGTTCTGCCATTCACCAGCTGCATAGTCTTGGCCACGTCACTTCACCTCCCTGAGGCTTAAAATTTTATAAAAGTGGGGAGAATAAGTCTTACTTTACTGAGCAGTTGGCAGTTGTGTGGGTTTAAAAAAAGAGATAATCCATATACAACACTTGGCACAGTGGCGGGCTCACAGCAGGGACAGATTCGAGGTGACGCCGAGGAAGCTGACGCTTTGGGGTCACTCATGTGTACAGGATCCCGGGAGGAACCTTAGCAATTCTCTTTATGCATGATTTTCTTAAAGGGGGCCCCCCAAACCATACAAGCTTCAGGTTTCACAAATCCTGGGACCTGAAAGGCAATTTTCCCTTCCCACCTCACCCCAGTCTCAAGCCTCTCAAAGTCATTTTCATGCACAGAAGGAGAATTGCCCGGTCTGGCCCGGCAGAGCTATAGCAAGCCCTGGGCCAGGCCTCCTCCCAGACGCAAGGCCTGGGTGGATTCCCTGCCCTGAGAAGTCTCCCCCAGCACTGGTCTCATCCCTGCACTGGGCTTGGTGCCTACACCTCCCCACCCTCCACTCGCAGCACTTGGTTCACCCCAGGGACCCCATTAAATGAATTCTCTGGATTCTCAGCGGTTGTGGCCGACTCTGGGCATGGTGTTCCAGTCCTGGCAGGGGCTTTGCTCCAGAAATTATGAACTCCTCAAGGAGCCAGCTGTAGGGCTGTGCTAGGCAACACAGGGGCTCAGGAATGGGCCTTCAGGAAAACAAAGCCACTTGGCTGGCTTCTCCATTAGCACCCGCTTCCCTAAGGAGCCTTGGAGGGAGTGGGGACACAGGGCTCCCTCCGCAGTGTCTGAGAGATGGATGGGGCTGATTTTTTCCACGATTCCTCCCCATAAATCTGATTTGGCCCCTCATCTGTCTAGGCCAGTCTCCATGGAGGTGGGTGGTAGTGATGAATGGGCCGCCGAACTAATGAGACTGGGGTGGCAGGGACTTGGGGAGGGGCTCTGCTCTGATGGATGGTCCTCATGAGGGCATATTGCATTAGACACCCATAATACAATCAGCGGGGCCATTACGGGACCAATTGGTTGCTCTTCCTCACCAGGGTGGGGCAGTGGAGCTGGAAGATTAAGGAGGATGTCAGGACTTCGGAGACACCTGGGGGGATTTCAGGAGGGGGCAAGATTTCCCTGTTGGGGGCTATTACTAGCCAAATAATATGGAGCCAAAGAAAGTGCAAGCTGGAAAAGGGAGAGAGAGGCAGTGAGGCCGGGAGAGAAGGTGTGACCTGTCCAAGGTCACTTCTGGAACCAGAGGGAAGAGCTGGAAGAGCCTCAGCACTTGAGTCTCCTGCTGTCTGTGCCAGGGTCACTGGAGATGGAGGAAGAAATGAGTTTAGGAGAGGAGACGCCAGGCACTGTGGTCCCTGCGCTGCTGGGAGCCTTCCCCTGAGGTCTGCTGACGTGAGTGCATCCAGTGACCGCCCGACGACAGAAGGAGTTTGTCTGCTGGGTGCCCGACCCCGGCCCTGGATGGCGCCCGCTGCGGGCCACCCACAGTGCCGTCTCTGCCTTCCTCTTGCAACTCTAAAGTGGTCTCCCGACAACACTGTCTCTAGTCTTTCCTCATCCTCCGAGTCACCAGAACAGACCTTTTCAAACAAAATGTTCTTTTTTAAAAATTTTTATGTATTTATTTTTAGAGGGAGGGAAAGGGAGGGAGAAAGAGAGGAAGAGAAACATCGATGTGAGAAGTATCAGTCATGGCCTCCGTCAGGCACCCCAACTGGGGGTCAAACCTGCAACCCAGGCACAGGCCCTGACTGGGGATCGAACCCGCAACCGCCCCTTCGCTCTGGGGCACAGCGCCCAACCAACTGAGCCACACGGGTCAGAGCAAAATGCTCTTTACTGCTTAAAAGTCATCACAGCTCCCTGGTGCCCTGAGGATGGGGGTCCAGGCTGGAGCCCCGACTGCAGCCTCTGTCCCAGCCTCAGCTCTGGGCCCCTCCAACTCACCGGGTGTCTACGGTGAAAGCCTCTCGCACACTTTCGTGTTACTCGCTCCTCCATGCGACCGCAGAGGCGGGAACCTGGTCGTGGTGCCCCCCAGGGCCTGCAAACGCAGTCACCGCCCCTTCCCTCATTTCCTTTCCGCTGGGGCCCGGCCGCCTCTCCATCCCAGCCCTCACACCAGCCTCGCACGGCACTGCATTGTCTTAGTGTACAGTGCTGTTCTATGTATGTTCAATTTACACAAGTGATCTTGGACTACAAATCTTGTTTCAGATTTAAAAAAAATTAACACTGTGTTTGAGATCAGTTCATACTGCTTTATGTACTTTGTTACTTCTGACTGTTGCGAAATATTCCAAAATGTGTACTGTATTTACCACATTTTATTCCAGTAACAGACACCTAGATTTCTTCCTCCAACTCCCTATTACTACAGACCCCGTGCAGCCAGCGACTGTCCTTTGCTCTGGGCGTTCGACCAGAATGAGCCCCTGGGCCGGGGGCGGGCGCGCTGAGTGAGTCCCGTGTCAGCCCCGAGGCTGCGCGTCCACACTCCCCGCGGCGCACGCCGGAGCCCGGTTCCCCCTGCCCGAACAGCGCGCGCTTTATCCCACGTTCTACTTCGCCAGTCTGAGAGCAGCACAGTGGCGTGCGTCTTTCACAGTCACTGCCACTGTGAGTGTCTTTCCTTTTTATTGTTCCTTTAATAGTCTTCAGCTTTAAATATACTGTTTTTATTGGCTGGTAAACTCCTACTTATCTTTCAAAACCCCAATCAAATGTCAAATTCTTTCTGGAGTTGTCTAGTTTGTCCCCCGCTCCTTGGTGCTCCAGAACCTGCGGTGCGTCCCATTCCAGCGCCGAGGACCTCGCTGCAGTCCTGTCTCCTTCGCGCACCGACCCCTGCCCTGGCGATTAAGGCAGAAGCGGCCTCTGCCTTTCGGAACGACTGAAGAGGGCGAGGAAGGAGAACCGAGTGAGGTGGGCTGCTCTGGTGGGAGCTGGCAAATCAGGCAATTCATTCTGCGCTCGGTTCTCTTGATCGAGGGAAGGGCTTCACGCACAGAAACTGCGTTCTTCCTCTTCGCCGCCCGGCGCCTCTGCCCTCAGTGCGTCTGTCTGAGTAAACCCTCGCTCCTGTCCTGCAGGACCTCCCTCGCCCATTTCCGTGCCAAACATCTTGATTCTAGCCATGCCTAAGTGTTTCTTGCCTTCTGCCCATAACCAAGCCAGTATCTCTCTGACCCTGAAGACTTTCCCTTAATTCCAGCGAACTCCGGGCTAACGCCTCGCAAAGGGCGCAAAGGACCACGATGATTGGAACTAACAGACCCCGCAGCTCCTGGCCTTTCCCGGCCTCTGGCAGACTGCTCGGCACGTCGCAGGCAGGTTCATTGTCAGGGTTACGTTCATCCCTTGATGACACTCTGGGCCCAGTCTTTTTCCTTGATCAGGCT
The DNA here is from genome assembly GCA_004026765.1 of Micronycteris hirsuta. Classification (NCBI taxonomy): domain Eukaryota; kingdom Metazoa; phylum Chordata; class Mammalia; order Chiroptera; family Phyllostomidae; genus Micronycteris; species Micronycteris hirsuta. The sequence goes on from PVJI01004851.1 coordinate 85,393, forward strand.
TCTAAAGGACATCTTTTACACATAGGCCAAACTGGATTCCTTATCTTCTCAAATCAGCCCTCCTCTGGGACCTAGCAGCCCTGCTGGACGATCCTGTCATTTACCCAGTAAACTGAGGGGACTTTGGCTTGACCCCCTCCCTCCCTGGATGTTCAGTTATCCAAACATCAATGCATTCATCTTCTGTGATGGTGCCTGAATCCACCCCCCACTTACATCCCACCCCCACTGTCCTCGGAGAGAGAACATGGCAGCTTGGGTGGGAGTTTGTTTAGAGACAACGTAGATCATTAAGTCTGCAGTTATAATCTATTTTCTCACTTTATTTCCCTCCCTCACCGTTTTAGCCCATCACATACTCTCATCTGACGGCCTCCAGGCACCACAGGCCATTCACAGTCACACTCCAGTCCTCTCCCGGCTTTCACATGTCAGCGCAAGGAACGCGTACCCCTCGGTCCATCAAAGAGAAGAAAGCTAAGATTTCTCAAAAAAAATTTCTTCCAAAACAAAACCTTTTGAAGACAGTACAGACAAATCTAACTTATGAATATTTATATAAACGTCTGAAATCATATGTTATTAAATAAAATCCAGAAGCTCACCAAAATAGTAAGACATTATAACCAAGTAGTTTCGAAGCCATAAATGAGCTGAGAGACGTTTCAACATTAGGACTTTACTACATTAATAGGTAAAGGAAAAGAACTGGTCATGCCTGTCTATGCTGAAGAAAAGCATTTATAAAATTCAACACTGATCACTTAGAAAAGCTTACAATAAGCTAGAAATAGAAGAACATCTTCTTAGCTTTATAATTAACAACTAAACATTAGAAGCATTTCTATTAAAGCAAGGAAAGACACATTCTTACCATCATCACCATTGTCAACACTGTCTGGGTGTCTTAGCTAATAAGAAAAAAATCAGACAGGCAAGAAAAATTAAAAATATAACGGTATAAATATTAGAGATAGCTTTTGGACAACTTTCTTAATTTCTCTTACGAGTATTGATCTTTTTGGGCTTTCTCCTCCTTCCTGGATCAATTTTGATACAATAAAAAAATGTGTATTTTTCTCAAAATATCCACCACCTTTTTTCAAGTTTACAGACTTATTTTGACAAAGTTATATAAAGTATTGTCAACATTACTTTATTTTGCCCTGACTGATGTTGGCTTAGTGGGTTTGGCATCATTCTGCAAACTGAAGGGGTGCCGGTTCGATTCCCGGTCAGGGCACATGCCTGGGTTGCAGGCGAAGTCCCCAGTTGGGGGCATGTAAGAGGCAACCGATCCATGTTTCTCTCCCTCCCTTCCCCTCTCTCTGAAATAAATAAATAAAATCTTAAAAAAATTACTTATATTTAAATTATTATTTTAAATTATTACTTAAATTTCCTCAATTATGTTGTTATTTCTATTTGCTGATTCATAATTTTTTTTAGGAATCAGGAAAATATTTGTACCTTTTGGAATTGTTTTCCCTTGATTGGATTGGCTTAGTGATTTGTCTACTTATCACCCCCTCCCCCCCACACACACACAAGCTCTTTGGTTTGGAAAGGAGTAAGGAGTTCTCATCATTTATAGACATCAGGACTGTCTACAATAGAATATCCTGGGAATCAACTGAAAAACTATCAGATCGGATAAAACCATGCAGTAACTTGTTCAAACACATGACAAGCATACAATCAATAGTTTTCTTATATATTAGCATTAATAAATCTAAAAACGTAGTTTAAATATATACAAATGTGAATATTCATATGAATTTATGTGAGTGATGTGAATAATGTAGATTCAGGAATAATGCAAGACTTAACGGGAAAAAACATACAACTTTATGGAAGACATAAAAGAAGACCTAAAGAGAGACTTACCATGTTGGGATGTGACCATCTCTAAAATTGAAGAAATTCAATGTAATCCCAATCAAAATCCCCATGAGTGTTTAAAAATGAAACTTTACAAACTAATTCTAAAGCTCATCTGAGAGAATAACATACAGGAAGAGCCAAGACATTTTTTTAAGAGATCAGTGACGGGAGAATTTTGCTACTAGATGTCAGAACATATTTTAAGGTAACTAGAATTAAAATACTCTCTTATCGGCACAGAAATAGGCAAATAGACCAGTAGGATAGCAAGTCTAGAAATAGACCCGTGCACCGAAAGTCAGTGAGGAAAGAATCGACTAATAACAATGGCTGTTGAACCAGTCCAAAAGAACCTATTCACCCCAATGTTAATTGCAGCACAATTTACAATAGCCAAGTGCTGGAAGCAACCTAAGTGCCCATCAGCAAGTGAGTGGATCAAGAAACTATGGTATATTTACAAAATGGAATTCTACTCAGCAGAGAGAAAGAAGGAGCTCCTACCCTTTCCGACAGCATGGATGGAACTGGAGAGCATTATGCTAAGCGAAATAAGCCAGGTGGTGAGGGACAAATACCATATGATCTCACCTTTAAGTGAAACATAATCAACAAAAGAGAAAAGCAAGCAAAATATAACCAGAGACATTGAAATTAAGAACAATCTAACAATAGCCAGAGGGGAGCGGGGAGGGGACTGCAGGGAGAAGCATTTTCAGGAACCACTATAAAGGACACATGGACAGAACCAAGGGGGAGGGTGGAAGCAAGGGAGGGAGGTGGGTTTGGATGGGGTAGAGAGGAGGGGAGGGGAGAAAATGCAGACAACTGTAATTGAACAATAAAGTTATTTTAAAAAATGGCTGTTGAGGACATTCAGGTAGCCAAAAAAAAAAAAAAAAAAAAACCCAGAAAACAAAATTAGAGCTGAATCTTATGGACCCCCAAATAAAATCCAGATAGGTTGAATATCTAAACCTAAAACAAAGCTACTCTATTTTTATGATCTGTGGGTGGGTGATGAGTTGCAAAGCTTTTCCAACTAAGAGAAAACTCAGGTGCTTAAAGAAAAGAGTTGACAATTAAATGACATTAAATTTCAAAATTCTGTATAATTAAAACTAGTATAAACAATAATTAGAAATAGGCGAAATTCTCAATTTAGAAAAAATGACTCATTTACTATGTGCCTCCTGTGCTTTACATGTGTATCTTGCTAGAGGAACAATAAAATATTGTGAGTGTAAGATGTAATTATTTGGACTCATATAAAATTGAAAACAAATGTATTAGAGCAGGAAAAGGGAGGTGAACATGAAGGTATGGTTTAACAGTCCCGAAACCGTGAATGTTCAGCACGAGGCTTGCACAAACAGGTGAGTGGCTGGCAGAGGGCGGGATCCGCGTTCTCGTGGTTGGGAGGAGAGAAGCAACAAGGAAAGGGTAGAATTGTCCCTCCTGTGGACTGGAGTCTGAGACAGCTGGATGAACACATGTTTATAAGACTCACGCTGCACACACACACACACACACACACACAGATGTGTGAGTACAGAAACAGTCGCAGATGTGTGCATACACATGGGTCATCTCACGTAATAAAGTACCGAACTGCTGAGTGACCCCCAGAATAACACCCCACCAGCAATAAGCAAACCAAGCACCCATAGCTTGGTTTCAAATCTCGTTCTCCCATAAAGGGAGGCAGGGGTCCAAGCAGCACTGGTTATTTCGAGGTCTGGAACAGGGAAAGTACAAGATATGCCTAGAACATCTTGTAATTTCATAAGGAGATGTCTGAAAAAGAAAAAAAAGTTGGGAGTCTATTATAGGTACACTAGAGCCAACCAGAAAGAATTCCAAGCCAGACTAATTTGAGCAATAAAATAAATAAATAACATGGCATTGGATTATTACCCAAAGTATAAATAAATACATAACTCCAAAAAGTATACATGCAGATCAATGAAATAGAACCAAGAGTGCAGAAAAAAACTCATACATCTATAGTCAATCAATTTCAACAAGGGCGTGGAGATCATTTAACGGGGCGGGGGCGGGGGGCGGGGAATAATAGTCTTTCTGACAGATGCCCTCGGGACAGCTATATCTCCCCACGGAAAGGAATGAATTTGAACCCTTAACTGATACCACATACAAAGATCAACTCAAAATGTATCAAAGGATTAAATGTCAGAGCTAAAACTATAAAACTTTTAGAAGGAAGTAAAGGTACAGAACCTTGTGACTTTGGATTAAGTAACAGTTTCTGGATTCTTAGCTGTCACACCAAAGGCACAAGCAACAACAGCAGTAAGATAAATTTGCATTTCATCAAAATTTTAAACTTTTGTGCCTCCAAAGGGATTGTCAAAAAGTGAAAAGAAGCTTTGTGCAGTGGCAGTATCATAGCCAATGAGATTTGTCCGAGGCACGATTATTGCTAATTGAAAAAGTGAAAAGAGGAAGAGGATGGGAGAAAATATTTGCAAATTATGTATCTGATAATGGTCTAGTATCCAGAATATATAAAGCATGCTTACAACTCAACAGTAAAAAGACAACCCATTTTTTAAAAGAGCAAAGGATTTGAATCAATATTTCTTCAAATATTATATACAAATGGCTAATAAGCATATGGAAAGATTCTCGGTATCATTTGGCATTAGGAAAATGCACGTCAAAACTACAGTGAGATATCATATCACCTCCCCCCCACTAGGATGTTAATTATTACAAAACAGAACCAATGCCAAGCCGGAAAATAACGAGCGATGGCAAGGCTGTGACAGGCCCTCGTACACTGCGCGTGGAATGTAAAGCGATGCAGACGCTTTGGAAAACAGTTTGGTCGATCCTCAAAAAGTCGAACAAAGAGTTACCATATGAACTAGCAATTCCACTTCTAGGTACAATCCCAGCAGAACTGAAAACACATGTTCGAACAAACACTGGTACCCCAATGTAGACAGCAGCATTATTCACAGGAGCAGTAGGAGAAAAACACAGGGTTCACCAAGAAGCTGAATGATAAAAAAAAGTGATCCATCCGTACATTGGAATATTATTCAGCCACAAAAGGAATGAAGTATTGACACGTGGTACAACGTGGATAATTCTTAAACACATTTTGCTAAATAAAAGAAGCCAGACACAAAATAACACACAGTATGTGGTTCTCCTTATATGAAATGTCCAGAGTAGGCACATTAGCAGAGACAGGAAACAGATTTGGGGGTTAGCAGAAAAGGAAAATCGGGAGTGATTGCTAATAAGCAGTGTTTCTTTTAGGGGTGATGAAAATGTTTTGAATTTTGTGGTTGCATAAAATTGTGACTATATAAAATTCACTGAATTGTACACTTTGCAAAGATGAATTTTATGTCGTGTGAGTTATATTGCCACACGAAATTTCGAAAAAGAAGAAAATAGCCTAAATAGGTGGAAAACCATACATGACTTCCTACTGATAATAAAGGAGTGATTTAAATAAATAAATGATAAAGAGATAAAACTCTCTTAAAGAAGAATTTCAAATACTTAATTTAGGTAGCATTTCTAAAAGATTAACCTTACACCCCCACCTCTCCCTGTCACTGTCTTAAGTGTGGGTTGCATGGCACTCGTGACTTGCGCCCCATCAGTGGGGCAAGGGAGGGATAGACAGCAACCTCCAGGGGAGAAGCCTGCAGACACTGCCGTGCCTGAGTGACCCACGTCCACACCACTGGTGATGTCACAGGGACAGCTTGTAACCTCCGATTTACCACGAGGACACTTCACCTCTGTGGTATTCTTTCAAAAACCCGTAACTCCAGTCTAGTCAAGAGAAAAACATCAGACAAATGCAAATAAAAGCCATTCTGTAAGACACCTGACCAGGGCTCCTCAAAACTGTTACGGACGTGAAAAGCAAGGGCAGACGGGCGACTGCCAGAGGCCAGAGGCGACTGAGGAGACAGGTGAATGTAATGAAGCATCCTAGACCGGATCCTGGCACAGAAAGGGAGCATTAGTGAAGAACTGGTGACATCCTAGTGACGCTGGGTTTAGTTGATACTGGTGTGCGGATACTGGTGTTCTGAAGTTTCCGTGTCCGTGGTCATGGGAGATGTTCACAACAGAAGAAGCCAGGTGAGGGGTACACAAGAACTCTGCTTGCCTTTGCGACTTTTCTGTAAACCTAAAAGACTTCCAAAGTAAGAAGTTTATTTTGAAAACTAGGGGGAAGATTGGGAGGAAATATTCCCAGCACCAACTGGATCAGTGGGTCAAGGCTATTGTGACCAACGCCATCTCTTGACAATATGCACTTCCCCTTGACCTCCCTGTTGACAGACTGGCTCAAATGGCGGTGCCCATGCACACACTCAGTTCGTTTAACAAAATTTATAGAGCATATTTTATGTGTCAGACACTCTTCTAGGCACTGAAGATAAAGATGTGAACAAAACGCCCTATTCTCATGGAGCTTAGAGGGAATGAACTGTAATTGGCCTAAACCAGACAGGATAATCTTCCTCCTTAGGACGTGATTGGTTTGAAAGTGGTCATGTGATTCAGTTCTAGCCAATAAGATGTAAAAGGAGGTATTATAGAGACAATTATAAATATTACTTTGAATAATTTTGAGAATATTTTACATAATTTTAAGGGAAATAAATCTGAAAATATAAAGAAAGATGGGAATGATGAGCTTCTAAGAAAGGGACAGATTTGGTCTGCATAGGCCGTTATCGCTTTGCCTTTCTTTCTTCCTCCTGACTGGAAAGTGGATGTGATGTCTGGAGAGGCAGCAGCCATCCTGTGCCTATGAAATGTTAAGCAGGCTAAGGTTGATGGAACAGAAAGACAGAAAGTACCTTGATCTCTGCCACTCAGCTGCTATAGTTCTATATTGCTTATGCTTAAAACTCTGGAATTCTTATGTGAAAACAAAAACAAAAACAAAACCCCCCAAAAGGCCCTATCTTATTCTTTACTGAAGTTATAGTCCACTTTCAATTACTTGCCCCTGAACATACTTCTAACTGATGACTATATCAACAGGCAATATTTTAGAATAGCTATCAATGGCTAATGAGATGGAAAGATCATTCAGCTTAACAGGAACCGGCAACTGCAAACTAACACACGCTCTCTCCCCACTCCCCGCCAACAATCTCACTAAGGGCGTGGGGAAATGGGCTCTCCCCTATGTAGTTGTTAAGGATATAAACTAGCATAGCCTTTCTGCATTACCTAGAAAAGTGTAAAAATCAGCAAGCGACAGCAAAAGTCAAAGAACAAGGAAACGGCTAAATTAAGGCCTAGTCACACTGCGGAACACTATGCAGCCATGGAAAACAGAGAACATTACATGGAATACAAATCTGTTTATAAACATATTTCAACATTCTCCCACATTCATTTCAGATGTTTTAAAAAAGAAATTAGACTTTATAAAGCACAAACCTACTGCATGCCCAGGGGGACTCACTGCTGTCCCCACCCCCGGCCCCCCACAAAGATACATACTATACTGAACTTGGTGATTATTTTCATGCCTATTCTTCAAACGGTACATTTTATTGTGCTGTTATCATTCTTCCACTGCTTTTTTTACTCAATCACTTTTTAAAGATTTCTTCATATTGACACAGGTAGATGTTGTTCATTTTAACTGCTATATAGTACTCTATTAGATAAATATATCACAGTTCATCTCCCATTGGTGGGTGTTCGGATTATTCTTAATTTTTCATAATTATGAACAATCCTAGAATAAGCTATTTTTTAAAAATGATTTTATTTATTTATTTTTAGACAGAAGGGAAGGGAAGGAGAAAGAGAGGGAGGGAAACATCAGTGTGTGGTTGCCTCTCATGTACCCCCCATTGGGGACCTGGCCTGCAACCGATGTACGTGCCCTGACTGGGAATCGAACTGGTGACCCTTTACTTCTCAGGCTGGTCCTCAATCCACTGAGCCACACCAGCCAAGGTTAGAATAAACAATCTTATACATGCCTCCTATGCATGTGTGGATAGATTTCTCTACAACATATTCTTAGACATGGAATTGCTGGGTCTGAGGATCCACGTATCTTTGACATTACCGAATACAGGTTCACGGTATATTGTTCAAAACTCTCAGGGCCAGGTGTGTTTCAGAATAAGATATGTGGATTTTAGAAAGGCAATATAATGTATATGCCAATTATGACACTCTCAGAAGGGTTTGGGAAAGTATTTGATAATCCAATATATTACTTTATTTGTGGCAAAAAGTAAAAATATACAAGTTAAGGGAGATAAAGACAATAAATAGCTTTACATCGGGTCAGGTTTGCCACCAAGTGGGTTATGGAAGAACTTTCCATTTTCAGAGCTTTTGAATTACTGAACTGCAGACGAGGGATTTGAATTTCCACCCCCAAACTGCTTTCTAAAGTAGTTGTATTAATTTATCTCCCTACCACCATTTCACCATATCCCCACCAATATTCAGGAACGTTCTGGAAAACAGCATGCTATAGGAAGGGACTACTAGATATTATTAAAACAGATTACAAAGATATGGTAATTAAATAATATGGTAATGACTCAGAAACAGAATGATCACAGAGAGTAAAGAAAGTCCAGAAATAGACCCAAGGATAAATCGGAATTTCGTACGTGGTAAAGACGGTATTTAAAAATGAGCCAGTGATGTCGTGAGAGCGCTGGTTAGCTGCCTGGAGTAAGAACCTTCCATATTCTTCATCTCAAATTGGTAAATGATTATCATATTAGACATGAAATATCAGAAAAAAAAAGGGTCAATATTTTTATAAATTTGAAGAGGGGAAAATCTAAGTATGACATATCCTCTAAATATCATAAAGGAAAGGAGAAGTCTGATAAATTAACACTTCAAAATAAAAAAAACCTTCTAAATTGCAAAAAACACCACGTAGTCAATATCGTGGCCTGGCTCCTCGACGCTCTTCCCACCACGGCCCCACCACGCAGCCGCCACGTCGTTCGTGGCGGGGTGAGTATCAATGACAGCCCTTTACCCCCAGTTCCAGGGGCGGGAACTGGTGGTTTTAACCTGCGGCTGATGCTGCCGCCTCGCCACGGTGTTTGGCCGTGTGCCTGCGCGGAACAGCCATGGCACGGTCCTGTTCAAACAGAACGGCACGCAGCCTGCTTAGGGCTCTGAGTACCGGAGGCTTCTGGGCGGAGGGTGCTCGCTCTGCCAAGAGGCCGCAGGAAGTCGTTCTGCACACTGTCATGTGAAGAGGTGAGACCCGGAAAAGCTGGAACCATTTAGTCACCAGGAGGGAAGTGAGAGTAGAGAGAAAGAAAGAAATGGGGCCTTGATATTTTCAGTCTTGAGTCAAACCAGCCCTGTGCTACCTTTGGGCTTGCAGTAAAAAAAAAAAATCACCTCTTCTGAGTTGGTTTTTGTGTTACCTGGAGAGAGAGAGAGAGAGAGAGAGAGAGAGAGAGAGACAGAGACAGAGACAGAGAGAGAGAGAGAGAGAGAGAGAGAGAGAGAGTTCTAAGTGATATGGACCATGAACAGACTTAAAAGACAAACTGGGAAATATTTGCAATGACAAAGACAGATAATTAAAACCACTAATAAACAAAGAACTACAAATAAATATGAAAAAGGAAACAACCTATTTTTTTTTTTAAAGGCAGAATGGATAGCCCCTTCCTATAAGAGAAAATACAAATGACTAACACACAATACAGACAGATGTTTAGGTTCACTTTGAAAGAAATGTGAATAAAACAAAGGGACCTCATTTTTTACTTGTTTGCCAAGGATGAAAAATATTGATATTACTTAGGACTGAGGATATACAGAGAAACAAACTCTTTCATGTATTATGGAAGAGAGTATAAATCAGTGATTTTCAAAAGAGGAACACGTGATATTTCTATTAACATTTGTAATGTTCATAGCCTTTAACCAATCAATTTCACTCCTGAAATTTTATGCTGTAGAAATACCTAGGCAAGAAGGCAAAGATGTGTGTGTGTGTGTGTGTGTGTGTATGTCTTTCAATATTGTTTTTTTTTTAAATTTATTTATTTTTAGAGAGAGGGGGAGGGAGGGAGAAACAGCAATGTATGGTTTCCTCTCACATGGCCCTCACTGGGGACCTGGCCTGCAACCCAGGCATGTGCCCCGACTGGGAATTGAACCGGGACCCTTTGGTTTCCAGCCCGCGCTCAATCCACTGAGCTACACCAGCCGGACTCAATACTGTTTATAATTTGAATTACTGAAACTGTCTCAAATATTCACCAGTTCAGAATTAGTTAAATAAACCAAGGTACATGTATGCAATGAAAAGAAATATTTATGGGCTTCATAAAGGATGAAGAAATCCTATACGTTTAAGATACATTGAAATACGTTTAAGATACATTTAGTGAGAAAAAACCCTGTAATATAATTTCTGTGTGTGGAAAAAGTCAGGCTCTACATATTAAAATGATCTGAAAGAGCACTATCATACTGTTACCTGTGATTGCATGTGGGAAACGGGGTTAGGGCTCAGGGGCAGCCCCCATCTGTCAGACACCCACACGGGTAACCTCGTTCCCCACCCCCACCAACCCCCCCTGCCTGTCGGGATTGAACTGCTGCTTTGGTTTCTCCCAACTCCCTCTGTTTTCAGCCTGTCCCCTGCTCTGTGGTATACCACGAGTGGGGTGGTACATGTTTGCAGAGAATTTCAAAACCATAACAAAACAAAGTTGGCTTGCTTTATATTATCACTGAATGCTTTCTAAACATGTCAGTGACAAAATACTGTCCCCAGCAGGGACGGTCCTCTCATGGCCCCTTCCCTCGGTGGCTGCTGTCCCTGCTGAAGTTCTGATTCACCTGGGCCTAAGTGCCCACGCGCCATTTGCTGGGCAGGGAGCTGCAGGGGATCTGGGCAGTGGGTGATGGCGTTCTGCCTCCGCAGAGCTCATTCTGGAGCGGAAGCACGCGTCCAGTCTCTCTGGGGCTCAGCGGCCTGCCTGCACGGCCCGCCTCCCCAGAGCTGCCTGCTCACCAGCTGCCCAGGTGGGCTCTGTCCTCACCCCTGTCCTCACCTCTACCCTCGCCCTGCTACCTCGACGCCTTCTTGCTGCCCTGCACCCGAGGCCCCACTGGTTTTCCTCACCCTGGGGTCCGGGCAGGGGAGACTCTTTGATCCTTTGACCTTTCTCAAATGCCCACCTTTGCCTCTGCTTGTCTCCAGGGTCCAGATCACCACTCAACCCTCCACTCGGCTCCTGAGAACGTTACCTGAAAACTCCTGTCCTACAGTCTCCCCTAAAACCTTGGAGATGTGCCTGGGGACAAACTGAAATGGCTGTCCACAAGCCTTCAGCTGGGCAGTCAGTGACAGGCCCCTCTCCGGGGCCCACAGAAGGGGTGCTTCCCCAGAAGGCTTCTCTGGAGAAGGGGTTCACTGGGGAGAGTGGGGCCTTATTGCATCAGCTTTAAAAATAAGCACTTCATGGAAGAGAAAGAAAAGCCATCCACCCAGCTGAACCTGAGCCTTGTAACAGAGAGGGGAGTGTGAGAGGAGAACAAGAGGGAGGTCCCATTAATTACCCTTAGAAGCGAAGGTAAAAGTTGAAGATTACGAGACCTATTTACAGGAGGAAATAGACCCATCATTGAGCCTAGAGAATGGAAGGATTGTTTAGGGCCAGAAAAGCGTCTCAATGTTCAGATTCCATTCTTTTTCTGGAGCTTTGGAGAGGAAGGTCAGAGCTTGGGTTTGGAAGGCACACTTAGCAGTGGGCTCAGACTGAGGGGGCTGTTGTCTTGGGTCCAGTGCTGGGCCCACATCCTGTCCCCACCCTGAGGGAACGGATCTGCAATCCTCTCTGGGAGCTGACGTGGGCTGGCCGGTGAAGGGCGCCCCTGTGAGAGAGGCCCGTCCATTACCATCACAACGGCTGATGTCACAGACCCCACAGAGCAGCTGGGGCCCCAAAGGCAGGGTAACCCTAACCCCACCAGTGATTGAAACAGATAGAGGGGTAGCTCCCCCACACAATGCCTAGGCCCCCACTTCTCTGCTCCTCGTCCTCCCACTTCCTCAGGAGTCTTTGTCCTCTGGTCCCTTGGGCCCGGAGCCTCTCTTGTTCCTGGCAAACACTGCCATTAAATTTAAAACTGAGGCCTTTGGAAAAGGGTCTGGCACTTTCTTTCCCTCCCTCCTCTTATCTGCCACTAGCTATTCCCCACCCTCATCAGCCTGGTGAGCAGATAAGAAGCCCAGCTATGAGAAAAGGGGCTAGCTGGTGACTGCTTCACATCTGTCCCTGGTGGGTTTTGTTTCCCGGCCTCAGAGCACCCCACTCTGCACACGGCCTCGGGCAAGATGTTGCACCAGGCCATGCTCAGAAGCGTTGGGAAATGTTCTGGGGTGTGTCCGTTTTCGGTTTGGCTTGGACAACCCAACCCTCTGTACTGGACCCTCTCGTTTGCAATCTGCCCAACCAGCTGGGGTTGTCTGCGCTGTCGGGAGTGCAGGGCGCTCAGGCCCGCTCAGCACCCTGACCAGGTTTGGGGAGAGAGAGCTAGGGATGACGGCTGCACCAGCCTTTGGGTATGAGCTGGGGTTCACGTGGGGGCTCCTGGAAGAGGTGGGTGGCAGAGCTCCAGGTCTTGAAAAATCTCCTGTCATAACTATAGGAGGTGGGGAGACAAGGCGACTGCTCAAAGCTTCTGGCGATCCCTCACTGGGGATCTACGTTTCCAAAGAGATTTGGTTGTTACTCAATATTTTAATCATGAATCTTTTGTAGACATTGATGAAAGCCATACCCCTTCTATCCAGAAAAATGGGTGGAAGTAAGACAGTGCGTGTGCACGTGCCCGCACACATGTGTGCCTGCACACACATGTACACACACATTATAAGGGTTCATGGGCCCCTGGTTAGGGACCCTTGAGCTCTAGGAGGTATAAACTTTGGCACCAGGAAGAGAACAGACAAGGTTCCCAGCGGTATTGAGGAGTAGATTCCACCCGAAGGACTGGCTGTGCTCTGGGCCAGACTGCTGGCCGGCTCATCTGGACGGCTGGAACCTGGCTCAGGTGCGGGAGCTCCGGAGGCCCCAGCTCTGCTATTAAGCCTGTGCTGGGCTTGGGGAGGGAAAGCCGCGAGGCAGAGAAGCCCTGGAGCTTCTGTCCAATCAATGCTCAGCCATAACGTATGTTATGGAATTGGAGGTGAGGGAGGGAAAGGCCTTAAATACGTGTGCTCTGTCCAGGTACTGGCTCACTTCCAGTCCACAACCACCACCCTGTAAATTAGGGACTACTATTCTGTTTCCACGGACAAGGATTATGAGATTTAGGGAGCTGTTGAAGGTCATCCAGCCACAAAGTGGCACAGCAAGGCCTGAAGCCCAGGTCCCTCAGGCACCAAAGCCCAGTTGCAATATGCAGACTTCTGCCAGCCTAGGGGACAAGCAGGCTGGGTGCTGTTACACCAGTTCCCGCCTTACTCACCATGGCTCAGCTGTGCCTACCAGGTCCTGACTCTCCTCCCAGCACACACTGACTTGCCCTCTAATGTGGTCCGCACCTAAACTGCTTCCAGAGCTTAAGGAGTTTGAATTTCATTCCTTCAAGGCCCAGCTAACTAACACCCTGCTTTCTCTGTGCCGCCTTTCTCCACCAGACCGGTTGCGATACCAGGCCCGTGATGGCTGTCCCTCTCCGCACTGAGTTCTAGAATAGGAGCCCCCCCCCCCCGCCCCCAGCCCCGGGCTTTGTTCAGGAGAATTCTACATCACTCTGTCCTGACTGGGTGCCTTTCCATGGCAGGGCCGGTGTTCAAAACACACTGGGCCGCAGGTTGCCTGGCCCGATACTCCACGTAAATCAGGCATTTCCAAGTTCACTCTTCTTGATGGCAATGCCAGTGTGAGCTGTAGAGACAGGAAAACTGAAGCCCGCAGTTTAGTCGTGTCCGAGGGCTGCTGGCCTCGCCCACAGGGCAGGCCTTCTCCCCCCACCAGGCTCTGCCTGCTCTAGTTCTTGGGGCAATGCCTGCCACCCGACCATGGACGCGCTGCACAGAAAGGGCAGGAGAACAAAACACCAGGAGACAACACTGTGGCTTTGAAACAGGTGTATAGGCTTTCTTGTTTAATAGCAGTTAAAAGAGGGAAATGTACAGGAGGAAAAACATGCTCTTTCCACACAGGAGGTTTTCCAACAACCATGAGGCCCGTCTGCATCAGTAGCTTTACTAGTGTTACAAAAGTTCCGTTGAGAGCTAAAAATGGACTCTCCTAAATTTCCTCAGTAAATGTGCAACTATTTGTGCAAAATAAAAAGGCCATTTCCAACACATTAGGGAAAAGTAATTGTAATTCAGGCAAAAAAATAAAAAGGAGGAAAAAAAGAGGCAAATGAAGCAGCCAGGAGCAGAGCCCTGGGAGGGGAGAGGCTAAGGTGGGGGGTTTCTGCAGCTAGCCCCAGGGCATGTGCTCAGGGGCCTTTCGAGGAAGGTCATGGCCAATGCCAGTCTTGAGGGTGAAGGGCCCTGGGTCTGGCACTGTGCAAGCGCCTGTCAAGTGTGCAGGGAAGCAGGCTGGTGTGCAGGCCTGGGAGCTGTCAGGCCCGGTTGGCAAGGGGACCACTGGGGGGGCTTGGTGCCCCCTCTGGAAGCTTTAATCCCCTTTGCCAAGAGGGGCTCTGCTGGTTCCATCCCCAGGTCCTGGTTTTCCTCACCCACCAACAGCCTGGTTTACAATCTAGTCGAAGGGATTTTCCTATGAATGTTAAAGCTCTGCAGGCTCCCTCTGTTACCCCGAAACCACTAGGGTCCCAAGCCGGGGACGTGCACCCAGTGTCTCTGAGAACTTGGTCAGGGGCCCATGCCGACTGGCAGGCGGGCAGGCTCCCAGCCACCATGTTCTCGCCCTTTCCTGCGGCCTCCAGGCTCTTCTGCACCTCTGGGCGTCTGCAGCCAGGCCTGAGGCGCCCGAGGGGCTCGGGCACACGCTCTGCCCGGGACCTCTCTTGGGCTGGACCGGCTAGAGGCCTACGGACAAAACTAGAAAATCCCACTTCGCCCACACAAACAACTGGGCGCTGCTGGTCCGCTCTGTTCCCTTCCCCTGCCCTCCAAGGGTGTGACCCCAGACAGCTCGGCAGAAGCGCGCTGGTTCCCTCGGGCTGACGGAAGCAGACTGAGAGGGACGGGGAGAGCTACCACGCGGCCCACCCTTCCGAGTCTTGAGCTGGAGCAGGCCTCTTCCTCAGAGGGACTCCTGTGCGTGAGGTGAGGGCCACCCTCTTCCGTCGGCCCTGGGCACTGAGTCCTAGCACAGTTTTCTGGGGCACAGGTTTGAGACCAGACCAGCGATGCTGACAAAAAACAAAAATTGTGACCCCGCTAAGAGTCGCCCCATTCTCCCTTCAACGTCTCAGTGCTCAGAGCTGAAGGGAACTTGCTGCCAACTGGGGACTCGTGGAGGAGGGTACTTTGGGCCTTTCCTAAGCAACAGGACTTCAGATTAGTGCCATCGTTTCTCGCTTTCAATAAAATCAAAGCTTGGGAGATGGCATCTGGGGTTTCCCTCCCATGGGCCCCTGCCTCCCCACCGGCTCTTGAAGTTCTGGGCGGCAGCACTCACCCCCAACCCTTATCGTAAGACCCCAGCCCCACGGCCAAGTCCCCAGGAAGGGCCTCAGGAGGCATCTGCAAGCTCATGAGCAGCCCAGTGCCCCCATTCTCTCCCTGCATTTTCAAGTTGTGACGAGTTCAGGAGAGGTTGGGGGAGGGGATGAAGAAGGAAGCACTGCCCTCCCAGAAGCAACTGGGTGGCTGACAAAGGCAGTGAGGAATTCTGTTTGATGAGTGTCTCCTCCCACTAATCCATGCTGGAAATACCTGTGTGGCTTATTTGTAATTGTTTGGTGATGTCCCATTGTGCTCTTGCCAGTAGCCATAATAGCATCTTCCTGCCATGTCTTAAAGTGCAGGCTCCTCCGACGGACCTCACAGCAAAGCCCTTGCATTAAGCTCAGGGGCGCATCTGGGACAGTGGGATAGTCTCTGAGCCAGCTGGTCCCAGGTCCCTGTGCAAACTCTAGAGTCTGGGGAATAGGATTATAGACACCCTTTCTCAGACAAGGCCAAAAAGTGGCCATGGGGATCTCGGAAGAGGATGGAAGCCTGGGGCCTGAGCAAGAGCATCATACTCTCCAGGATATGACTCAGTGAGGGGCAGTTGCGCTGGAGGCAATAAATCCCAAGCTGTGCTGGCTGAGTCTACTGCATGGCTCCATCACTAGAGGCATCCCGTCCAGCTGTGGCTGCCCCCACAAGGCAGAGCTGGTGGCTTTCCTTTAAAGATGGCGGCCAGAAAGCTGATTTTTAACACACAGAGGAACAATGTCAAGTAGTCTTCAGGTTTTCCCTAGGGGTAAAGTAAGGGCCACTTCTGGAGTCTGACCTACCCCAGCGAGGCCGCTGGAGGAGGCCGGGTCTGAGGCTCTGAGAGGATCTACGGTAATTCCTGGTGACCAGGCCCTGAACTAAGGGTCCCAACCCCGAAAGAAGGAGAAGAGATGAACGGGGAAGGGACCGAGGCTCCGATTCCACACACCCTGGCCTTCTGTGTGGGGCGACCGGCAGTCAGGCACAGGGCCCACTTCATACCCTACACGCTCCGTTCTACCCTGCCACAGAAAGTCAGCGGCCGGAGCTCTGGGACAGAGCCGGGCTAAAGAAACGGCTGTCCACAGGGGACAGGAGTGAAGCTGTCATCGTGCCACATGCTGCACTTGTCCACCAGCTGGTGGCAGTCCCCGGGCTGAGACGCACCCCGGAAGCGTGGGCTGCTCTGAAGCCTACTAAACAGTAACGCTGTCCAGGCCCTTTCGTGCATCAGAAAGAACCAGCCTCCCCTCGGTGGTGAACGGGGCGCCCAGGAGTGAACGGAATGCACTGTATTATCCTCTGGCCGGCTCACCTTACACCAGGGCCAAGTGCCCATTTGTTTGTGTGGTCCTGGGCCCCAGGCCTCAGCTCCGTGGGTGAAAGCTGGCCCATCACACTGGGATGGCTGACCACCGTCCCTGGGATAACACAGATAGTGCAGGAGTAACTCCCCTGAGCCCCATCCTAGCAACATCTCATATGCCTGCTTCCTCTTGTGCCTCTATTACTATAGGGGAAGGTTATGCGAATACTGTACATAGATTACTAAAAAAATACATTTTCTCTCTCTGAAGAAGAATGCACAAACGCAGGGCCAGCCGGGGCCGGGGCCGGGCTGCGGGGCTGCAGCGAGCAGCCTCTGGGGCCCGAGGCCAGCCTTCAGGAGTGGTGGCTGCTGATGAGTCCGCGGAGCTGCTTGGCCACGGTGTCAATCAATTTCTGCTTGTCTCGCTCGTTTTTACGAAACTGTGCAAACATGTTGTTCTTGCGGCTTGTGTCCTTCATCCTAAACAAGGAAGGAGAGAGAGAGGGGTGTTTGAGGAGACAACGGTGGAAGGGGAATTGGCAGGAGGTGGGCTGGCATGGTGGGACTTAGCTGCCACCCACAGTGGACAGTCCAGAATATTCCCATTGTCAGGCTTATACTGATTCATCGTTCAGGAAGCTGTCCTGCTGGCACCCTCAGTCCTTCCAAATTCAGTCACCTTTGCAAATAGTCAAGAACCAGCTATGGAGGGGCTAACCTCCTGCTGGTCCACAGCCACACTGCCTGCTCCACTCCCTTCCACCCGCAGGTACGCACCTGTGACAGGTAGGTACCTGGGACATACAATGCAATGATGGTCAAAGCCTCTTACAGAATATCCAGGATCTACTTATCAACTCATAATCCTACTTAATCCTGCGGGGAACTTAAAGCTGACATTTGGAAGGTGAAGCAGAAAAATGCTCTTAACGAGCACTTCCAAGAGGACACAACAGCAAAGCCACTGTGTAATTCTGACTCTCACTGTAGCTGGGGACACTCTGCTCCATCCCTAACAAAACTGAGGGCTTGACTGATCTCTTTTCTTTTGCCTCAGAGTTAAGGACCTGGACTGGGGAGGTGGCAGAGACAGCATGGTGCTGAGAAAAGCGGATGACAAGCAGGCTGGCCT